>CAJPIZ010001258.1:0-17647 GCA_905368565.1 Medioppia subpectinata | reverse complement strand
CAGCCATTTCTATCGGGAAATAAATGAAACTTTGTACGATTGATGCCCAATATTTGTCAATTCAATCGGCTATTACATAATTCAAAATAATAGGTTGCTTCATAATTAAAAAATGATTTTAAATTTTTATTACTCGACTATGATTACATAATGAACTACCCAATAATACAATTATATTGCTGTTATATTATTTGTACTTTGTTTCTTAATACTAAACAATTGACCAGGGTGATTCTGGCGGGTCGATTATACAGTATGTGAATGGAGTGGCCGTTGTTATTGGAGTCATTGTTAGCGCTGATATGTATCCGCATAAGCCGTGTATGGAATTGGTTGCCACCGACCAGATAAGAGCTGCTCGAGTCTCACATCACATCCAATGGATAACTAATACTACAGTATATATAAAAACATTAATTAGTAAAGACTGTACTTATATTTAAGAATAATATGCTTTATATTCAATACATGTATTATATTGACTTATAATGTTTGAAACATTTAATTATATTTAATAAACAGAGAATGGGCAGAATCCAACCTAATAAGTTATTGTATTTGGTATTGTATTAATTATTATTCTAATTTTTATGATAAAAATAAAAAACTTAATTTACTCATTAAGATATGTGCATGCATATTCATTAAGGTAATAATAAAGGTCGATAATGTCGGCAACAGATAATGATTGTGTACTTAACTTTATTAATTTATTTATAACATTAAAAGTATAACAACACAATTATACGTGTATTGAGGTATAGCAAACTTTTATTTTAACCAAGGTTACTTAAATTTTTAATTTAAAGTTAAATGTAAACTTTTTACAATAATTTTTTGTATTATAGACTATATACTATTATATAAAGTCAATATTACTATTTAATAATTTTATACATGGATTTAATAAATATTGGCCGCATATTGCCTATTAATTTAATTACAAAATCAGCCAGCAATCATTTATTTAAAATTGGTTTATGCTATACCTGTAGTATATATGAGCACATTATAAAACATTCATTTTTACATAAACCACTTGTAATAAATACATGTTTAACATTATATGTGTAAATCGAAAGTAATAGGTGATAAGTATACCAAAGTATACCAATGTAATCAATGTTATTATAATGACCAATGTTCATTCAATGATGAATATATATCACCTTTCACTTTCGCAATAAACATATGTAATACAACTAACATTTGTGACTTTATTTGTATCGCACAAAAATCATTATATCAAAGTATTACTCGCCGATTATGCCTATTTACAAAGTTCTCCTCCTCATGGTAATTATTTTATGATTACATGTGTATTAATGGTTATATCCTTCCGAGTTCTATATTATTACAACTATAAACATGATATAAAACCAACATTTTTTAAATTGTTTGATATGTTTGCCGGTTATATCAGTCCCGCGAGTATTGGTTTCTACGATAGACAACACGTTTGGTTATTGTCCCAAAAATCACAGGTTATATTTAAAATTGCACAAATTGTTCAGGATTATTTTGGGCCTATTTATTTTGCTTATGTTTTGATATCGTATGCTCAAAAATGTACCATAATAGAAATAATTGTATACGGAATACCCCAGAGTATATTTCTGGCACATGTTGATTACTATGTAGTCCCACATGTTTTATTTCTATTGGTTAACTATTATCTCATTTGTCTGTATATTAAATATAAATTACAATCACTTAATCGTAATCTTACTAAACATGTATTAAATAACAAATCACTTGATTTGGTTTATATCCGGAAAACAATGCATTCATTAAATAGTATTTATGGTGAGATCAATGAGTATAACATCACGTATTGGTCTCAATATATAGCGATTCTGTGGGCAATTCTGGGATCAACCACTTGTTTGGGAATATATATCATATTATTTCAAAACATGTCAATTGTCTTACGTCTGATTGCAATCTATGTCGAAATCCTAGCATTTGTATCGTTTATATTCACAGCATTTATATCAGCGAAACTTAATTACGAGTCAAACAAATCGTATAAATTATTCAATCAATATATTGCCAGAAATGTGATCTAATCAACAGATTTAGAGAATTTCTTATTTAGTTATTATTTGTTTAATAGATTTCATTTGAAAAGTAAATGTTATATTTATACCAAAATTATGACATTTTTTCGTATATGTTTTTGGCTTTTATATCCGCAAAAGTCGATTACGATTTAATACAAATCTTATAAACTTCTCAATCAATATATAGCCAGAAATTATGTTAATTTATAACATTTAAACGCCGATTAAATTGAGAGGTTAATGTTTAAATTGTATATTATATATTGTAAAATTTAATATTAATTAATCTCCATATTTATTGCTAAATAAGTGAACTCTATATGTTATTGCATGATATCTTTATTTAATTTGTTCATTAAATATTCATGTATAATAAATTATTATTAATAATTGAACACTTAATAATTGTAATAATAAAACAATATATCATAAATTAAATATTGTAGTTATTAATATATTCATATAATAAATTTAATTCAAACATTATCTGTAAATTAGTATTGAAAACAACATTTTTTATAGACATATCAATATTAAATGACGACATACATGTATGTAATGCTAACAACAATCATTATTAATGAACAAGTATAATATAGCAAACAAGTTTTTTAATTAATTATTTTAACTTCGGAAGCGGGTAGGAACTGGGTAAATGAAAGTAGAATTAAAATGTATTGTCAAAGAGAGAATGTAGAAATAGTTAATTGTTTTTAAGAAGTCCTGATCATAATATACTAAATGAAGGTTTCTTAGAGACTTTTTTATATTTCGGAATAAATGATCATTAACGATAACATAATTAAAATGTTTTTAAAATAGTTTACATGATCTATATTTACCAGGTTAATTATACTCGATTAATTTAAATATTAAAAATTATTTTACTTTGACAATTATTATTTCATTTATTATTATTGTTAATTAGCAAACATCTATTTCAGTTGAATTCTACTATTATAATAAACATTACCTAAATTATAAATGGATTTCATTAATATTGACCATATATTGCCCACCAATTTAATCACAAAATCAGCCAGCAATCATTTATTTAAAATAGGTTTATGTAATACATGTAGCTTCTATGAGAGAATAACACAGCGTTCATTTTTTAATAAACCTATTGTAATAAATACATGTTTATATTTATTTTTAACACAACTTATATTTGTAACAGTATTTATATCGCAAGAAAATCATTTCGTTAAAGTATTGCTGGCTGATTATGCTTATTTACAGGGTGTGCCCAAACATATTAATTACTATATGATTATGTGGGTTCTAATGGTTATATACTTTCGGCTATTGTTTTACTATAACTATAAACGTGGTATAAAACCAACATTTCTCACATTGTTTGATATGTTTGCCGGTTATATAAGTCCCGCGAGTATTGGTCTCTATGATCGACAAGACGTGTGGGTATTGTCTCGTAAGTCAATGTTTTTATTCAAACTGCTTGTGAATGTGCAAGATTATTGTGGACCCATTTATTTTGCTTACGTTTTTGCAACATACATACAAAAATGTACCATAATGGAAATCCTAGTATATGGTATACCACAGAGTTTATTTCTAACACATCTCGACTATTATGTCGTTCCTCACGTTTTGACAATTTTAATACATTATTATCTCATTTGTCTGTATATTAAATATAAATTACAATTACTTAATCGTAATCTCATTAAACATGTATTGAATGACAAATCACTTGATTTTATTTATATCAGAAAAACAATGCATTCATTGAATAGTATATATCGTGAGATCAATGAGTATAACATCACGTATTGGTCTCAATATATAGCGATTCTGTGGGCAATTATGGGTTCAACCGCTTGTTTAATGATATATATTATATTATTTCAAAACATGTCTTTAGTCTTACGACTAATTATAATCTATGCCGAAATACTAGCATTGGTTTCGTTTATGTTTTCTGCATTTATATCAGCGAAAGTCAATTACGAGTCAAACAAATCATATAAAATTTTTAATCAATATATCGCCAGACATTGTGTTAATTTCAAAACATTTCACAGATTTAATCGACGGATTAGCATTTAATTATATATTTTAAAATTAAAATTAATTAATATCAATATTTATTTTTAAAATAAATATTTAACTTTATTTAAATTATATATTTATTTTAAGTGTTTAACTTATATGTGTATATAATTTATAATTATATAAATAAATAATTAAATATTATAGTCTATAATTTATAGATTAAAAACAATAATTAACTATTTAAACATTTAATTTTCAATGTGATTAATAACAATATTGTTTGTGATTAAGAAGTGTACTACAAAATTATTCAAATGCTTATACAATATATAATTATAATTCTTATTAATATAATAAATAAATCAAGTTATTATAATAATATTGTTTAGAAAATAAATAATATTCAAACTTGGATTACCAATATTGTCACTTCAGTAGTTCCAGAGCAATGAACAACGAAATTGATGCCATTTTTAATGAATAACCTTTTAGTCATTTCTATCAAAAATCACAACATTTGTGTCAAATACTGATATTCGGTTTTTTATTATATTTCTTGTTCTCATATAGTATTTTGTAACTAAATTTAAAATATGAACATTTATTTTATTGTGAATATATTGATAGCAAACGAGTATAACATTTGATAGCATTATAATAGAGAAACCAAACCATAGACTGATATAAGAGGCTATATATGAGACAAACTCTTCAAACAATATCTGTGGTAAGTGTGTATGGATTAGGTCCGGGATATTGGGGGCGAAAATCATCAATTCATTATCATTAACAAGTGTTTGCATTTCATAAACATTAAGGTAATAATATTCTGCATTACATTCAGCATTCATTTGACACAATATCTTGCATTTTTTACCCAAAACCTTATCAAAAGTATAATTTGTATAATAATACTCAAACATATTGACCGGTTTTACATCAAGTGTGCGATTGTATGCCAAATAATTTCCGGGCCATATGTTCGGCCACTTATCCCTAATGCCTGTAATCCGACAATTAGTTATACAATTGTAAAGTGATTTAAAACCAATTCCCTTATATTCATAGCAATTGGTTTCATAAGGTTTTGGTAATGATTTGACAATTATTTTATGATATTGTAAATAATGTTTATGCAATTCATTACTTTTATTTACAAGATTATACTTAATAAAAGTATGCTTTAGATAGTTGTGCAATAATTGATGCCTCGGATGGACGGACACAAAGATTGTAATATTAGTTAATTTCATCACAACAAAGAAAATGTCAATCAAATAATCCTTATAATGGATTTCATTATTTATTACAATGCTTTCATCCAATTGTGATAAAAACGTGAAACATATCCTATAGAAAGAAATTTATTAAAATATATTTATTAAACACTATTTATAGTCTTATACTTCTTTAAGTAATTAATAATTATTTAACTATTAATTATAAATATATTATAAATAATAAACGCCATGTTATGAATACCTGTGATAATTAACTGATTGTTTGGCTTCATTGAAGTGATCGCACGGGACGTAAAGGTTATGTAATTTAGGATGAATGATTAAATGATTTGATAGATAATGGTTTCAATACATTGCACTCTCCAAAGATATCGGTATAATTGTATAGCAATTCATTCAATTGGTCTCTAATCGTATAATTGGCGCAAAACTTCAATACCTTTTCCTCTGATATGTGTCTGTCTTTATGTTTTGACGATATATTCAATTGTCTTAAGTATTTGTCTCTCAAGACATCCATTTTGTCGAAACATAAAGTGATTGCCGGCAAAGAGACCACAGAATTGTAATCATAATTAACATTAGTTGTGGTTTTGTATGAAAAATATATTTCACATATTTTACTGATTTGATACAAACATAGGATTAGACAACAAATGAAATATAGATATCGATAATTCTTTACGGTAAAAATTAATTGTGTATTTAATTGAGGCATAATTTATATTAATTCTATTAAATATAAATTAATTTCTAAATAACTTTATAAAAATGTCAAGAAAAATATTCTATTTACAGTATTTATTAAAATGTCTTGTTGTGCAAAAAAAAAGTTTAATATCACTTATAAAAATTTAACAAATATTATCTATGATTAAATATACGCTATTGTACAATGATAAAATAATATTAAATTATATCATAATGAAATTTTATTGATTTTATACTACAAAAGATACACAACTAAAACAAAAAATTGTTTTAACAACAAATAAATTGTATTTATTAATCAATATATTTTTAGTTCAAAACAAATGTAATTATTAAATAAATATTAATATTCTTAAGATATAATTCTTTAATTTATTAATAAAATTAAATTAAACTTTAGAAAATTAAAGAAGATAATGCTTAAAGTGAAATTTAATTAAGTAATTTACATTAATGTTTAAATACAAACTAGCCTGCGTAACTTGCACTGTAAATAGTATTAAGAAATTAGTTTTATTATTTATTTTTAACGCATTGTTAAAGTATTGGTAAGAATTGCTATCTTTTGTGTTTAATGAACAGACATAAAGATTGTAATATTAGTTATTTATTGTAAATTACTTACCGTTAACTAGATATTAAAACTAACGTGTTATTGTATTACATCTTTATCTCATTTATTTTATACATTTTAGTTATTCAACATTTATTTAATTGAAAAGTTTCTAAACTTAATTTGGCGACTATTATTATTTCTCATTTTGAATACAATGTTATATTATTTAAATGCATATACCACATGTAAAATATGTCAACACTATCATTAAAATATCAAATAATTTAAGCCATTAAACAGTAACTAGAAATAATTACACTTATATTAATTATGTTATTCATGAGAATTGAAAATAACATCTTTAAACATATCTAAATTTATTCCCAATTATTGTTATTTCAAAAGTTATGAATTGTGTTTTACATTAATTTTCTATACTTTGTATACTTTGTAATGCTTTATTATTTTATTTCTAACATTATATTCGCAAACCTAACTCCAGTAAGACTTAAATAATATATAGAACTATATTATTAATTTAATTATCGATGGATTTCATTAATATTAACTATATATTGCCCACCAATTTAATCACAAAATCAGCCAGCAATCATTTATTTAAAATAGGTTTATGTAATACATGTAGCTTCTATGAGAAAATAACAAAGCGTCCATTTTTTAATAAACCAATTGTAATAAATCTGTGTTTATTAGCATTTGTAACACAACTTATATTTGTAACAATATTTGTGCCGCAAGAAAATCATTTCGTTAAAGTATTGCTGGCTGATTATACCTATTTACAGGGTGTGCCCAAACATATTAATTATTTTATTATAATGTGCATCATACTGGTTATTTTGTTTCGGGCCTTATTTTACTATAACTATAAACGTGGTATAAAACCCACATTCCTTATTGTGTTTGATATGTTTGCCGGTTATATAAGTCCCGCGAGTATTGGTCTCTACAATAAACATCACATTTGGTTGTTATGCCGCAGATCACTGCTTTTCTCAAAAGTGATTGCAATTGTGCAAGGTTATTTTGGTCCATTTTATTTTACGTACGTTTTGTTATTCTACATACAAAAATGTACCATAATGGAAATTCTGCTCTACGGTATACCCCAAAGCTTATTCATGGCACTTCTCGATTTCTATCTAGTTCCTCACACTTTGTCACTTTTAGTATATCATTATATCATTTGCTTGTATATTGGATGTAAATTACAGTTAATTAACCGTAATCTTAGTAAACATGTATTAAATGACAAAACACTTGATTTGGTTTACATCAGAAAAACAATACATTCATTAAATAGTATTTATTGTGAGATCAATGAGTATAACATCACGTATTGGTGTCAATATATAGCGATTGTTTGGACAATTATGGGTTTAACCGCTTGTTTTATTATGTATATTATATTATTTCAAAATCTGTCACTAATTTTACGAATCATTTCAATTTATGCTCAATTAATAGCATTTTCTTCATTTATGTTTCCGGCGTTTATATCAGCGAAAGTCAATTACGAGTCAAACAAATCTTATAGACTTTTCAGTCAATATATGGCAAAAAATTGTGTCAAGTTTACTAAATTTAAACACCGATTGAATCGACCGATTAGTGTTTAAATTGTAAAATTAATTAATTAATTTTAACATTTAGTTTTAAAATAAATTTGTTGTTGTTTGACATACTCTATTTATTTATGGTTTATTGTATAATGATCATTATTTATATACTATTTGTTAGTATAATTACTATTAACAATACAATTTAATAATAAAATAAAATAAATTAAATATTTTAATCAAATATTAGCATTATATTTGCAAGAATATAACATATTGTAATTTAGATGTAACTATAAAATTACTCAAATAATTATATGTAATATTTGCTATTATCACTAATATTTCAATTTAATAAAGATATCATGATACAATAGAATATGTATATTTCTAGCTTTAATTCTGAATGATAATTGGTGTTTATAAATTATAATATAATGTTATATAATGTTAATAATATAAAGTGATAAATTTACATAATATCTGTGATTATTTTATTTATGGTATTAATTTCTGTTAAATATGACAACATTTGTGTCAAATACCGATATTCTGTTTCTTATTTTATTTGTTATTCTGTTTCTAATTCTCATATAGTATTTAGAAACAAAATTTATAAAAATTAAATTAATTTTTTTGCAAATATATTGATAACAAACGTACACAACATTTGATAGCACTATAATAGAGAAGCCAAACCATAGACTGATATAAGAGGCTATATATGAGACAAACTCTTCAAACAATATCTGTGGTAAATGTCTATGGATTAGGTCCGGAGTGATTGGAGCTAATAGTATAATATAATTACCATATTGAAGAATCCGCATTTTATACACATCTGTATAATAATATTCTGTAATACATTCCACATTTATTTGACAATATTTCTGACATTTATTGCCTAAAATATTGTCAAAACTACAATTTTTGGAATAATACACAAACATATTGACTGGCTTTACATTAAGTGTGCGATTGTATACCAAGTAATTTCCGGGCCATATGTCCGGCCATTTATCCCTTATACCAGTAATTCGACAATCGTTTATACAATCGTAAAGTGATTTATATCCGATTCCCTTATATTCATAGCAATCGTTTTCATAGGGTTTTGGCAATAATTTAATTATTACTTTATTGTATTGCAAATAATTTATATATGATTTGTTGTTTTGCCTTTTCATTGGATATTCATTAAAATTATGTTTGAAATAGTTTTGCAGCAATTGATGCTTTGAATGGACGGCCACTAAAGCATTTGTATTGTATAGTTTCATCTCAACCGTAAAGATATCGATCATATAATCCTTATAATTAATGTCATTATTTATAATGAAATCATTATCTGTTTCTCGATTCAATTGTGATAAAAATGTGAAACACATCTTATAATTAGAAATAAAGTAACCAAAGTAATTATTACAAAAATTTATTGTTTAGAAAATTTTAAATATTAAATTTTATAGATAAGATTTTAATTATAATTTTGTAAATACCTGTGGTAATTAATTGATTGTTTTGTTTTGGTAAAGTGCTCGCAATTAACATATAAATTATTTAATTCAGGATTTGTATTGTTAACTGATTTAATAGATAATGGTTTCAATACATTACAGTCGCCGAAGATATTGGTGTAATTGTATAGCAATTCATTCAATTGGTTTCTAATCGTATAATTGGCGCAAAACTTCAGTACCTTTTCCTCTGATATTTGTCTGTCTTTATGTTTTGACGATATATTCAATTGTTTTAAATATTGGTCTTTTAAAACATCAATTTTGTCAAAACATATAGTAATTGCCGGCAAAGAGATCACAGAATTGTAATCATAATTAATATTAGTTGTGGTTTTGTATGAGAAATATATTTCACATATTTTACTTATTTGAATCAAACATAAGATTAGACAACAAATGAAATAAATAAGTCGAAATATTTTTGTGTTAAATACTAATTGTGTTATTATATGAGGCATAATTTCTATCTCAAGCTTCAAAATGGTGAAAACAATATTTACTTGAAATATTTATTAAAATATATAAATCATATAATATGATAAAGGTTTTTTCGTTTTTAAATAATTGTAATTTTATTAAAATAAAAAATAAAAAGTTATTGTATTTGTAAAATAAATATTAAATGTGAATAAATTCCTATTATTTTTTATATCATTTATTTGCCGTTAATTTTGTTTACATTATTGATTTATTGCAAAAATATATTAATAAATATAATGAAATTTGAATTAATTTATAAAATAGCAAATTTACAAAACTCTTGCAATGTAAAAAATTATACCTACTTTATAAAATATTAAGTTTACATCAGGGTTTAGTAGACATAATTCTGGTCACGTATCTGTTCTAATACAATAATCTAATACAATTTATATAAAAATTTACCTTTATTAAAGTGTAGTATTTATTTTTACTTTTATTGTTTACTGTATTACTGGCTATGTTTTGTGCATTGTTTTAAATGATTTCATGAAATAGATTTTTAAATTTATTAATTTCATTAGACATTTTCATAATATAATAGCATTACTTATTTTAACAAAATTAATTATTATTTAACTTGTTATTTAATCAAATTAGAAATTATTTTACTTTTAAAAATAAAATTATTCTCATTAAAAAGTATTTATTAAAATGATACATTGATATTTTGTAAATAATGACATTAATAATCGATATTTAATGTGCTTCCCGAAGTATAAATGTTATTTCCAAATATAATGATAAAACATTTGTTTAAATTTAATCGATACTAATATTACTGTACAATAATATTTTATAGTATAATTACACGTTATATTAATAATCAATAAAATGATGCAAATAACAAAATGCATCTAATATTATATTTCTTTATAAAATACAGACAAAATTGTATCCAACATAAAATTTTGTAATTTTATTTATTGTGAAATACGGTACATTTAGCATAAAGTATATACTATAACATTCAATAGCATTTATATTTACTTAATTAAGAATATTCTGAAACAACTTTCTAATTTGGCCATTATCTTGGTATGAAGTGATCCAGTAAATCCAGGTGAATTATAATCCATTGTCAAAATCTGCCCATAGCCAGTTTTGTAATCAAATAAATACGCAGATCTGGTTTATAGATTTGAAGAATAATGTTTCACACAAAACATTAGTAATCATTAAAATCCAATTATATAAACACTAGGTGTTTGACCACAAAACTGGTCATAACTCGGCCGCTTCTGCCGATTAAACGTCATCTGATCTACTTGATTAGACCATTCCAACATAATGGTTCATCTAGAAAGTTGTTTTAGAATATTCTCTGTTTAAGCTCATTTTAGGATATAAAGCTCACTTTACATATATAATTTATGTATGTTATGTTAAATAACTAATTATGGAAACAATTAATATTAATAAAACTTTACCAGATATATTAATTACTAAATCAGCTAGTAACTATTTATATAAAACCGGTTTATGTTTTACATGCAGTGCATATGAACTAATAACAAAACGATCGTTTTTTAATAAACCATTTGTTATAAATACATGTTTACTGTTACATTTAAGTTAACTTTTATATGTGACAGTATTTGTATCACATGAAAACCATCATGTTAAAATTCTGTTGGCAGATTACGCCTATCTGCAAGGTGTTCCCAATCATCTCAATTATTTTATAATTATGTCTGTAATAATGATCATTTTACTTCGGATGTTGTATTATAACAACTATAAACGTGGTATAAAACCAACATTTTTCAAATTGTTTGATATGTTTGCCGGTTATATAACTCCCGCGAGTATTGGTCTCTATGACAAACAACACGTGTGGATATTGTCCCGAAGATCACGTGTTCTGTTTAAAATTCCTGCATTTGTGCAAGGGTATTTTGCCCCCATTTACATAGTTTATGCATTGGGATCATATTGGAACAAATGTACCATGATGGAAATCCTAATATACGGAATGCCCCAAAGTTTATTTATGACATGCCTTGACTACTATCTCATTCCACACCTTTTGACACTTTTAGTTCACTATTATCTCATTTGTTTGTATATTGAATGCAAATTACACTCAATTAACCAAAATCTCTATCAACGTATAGTAAATAACAAAACATTTAATAGCATTTACATCAGAAGAACATTGCATTCATTGAATAATATTTATTGTGAAATCAATGAGTATAACATCACGTATTGGTCTCAATACATAGCGATTCTGTGGTTAATGTTAGGCATAATTTTTTGTCTTGTGTTATATATTATACTTTTTCAAAACATGTCAATTGTCTTATGTCTGATCGCAACGTATGCAGAAATCGTAACGTTTGGATCGTTTATTTTCACAGCATTTATTTCAGCGAAAGTCAATCACGAGTCAAACAAATCGTATAAATTAATCAATCGGTATATAGCAAGAAATTGTGTAGCGATGATCAAGTAGAATTAGACAAAACAAAAACTGTGTTTACTGCTTAAGCTATGGTCTTAATGTGTACTAACTTACTCGTTAGTGCTAATTTTATGGACTTCTATTAAATCTGTATATAATGCTAATCTATACCCGAGTAATATCCAAATTGTGGTTAACCTATAGCATCGCTATGTCAACCTTGTTTATAATTAAAACCTATAAAATTTATAACATTTTACTGTATATACAAAATAAAACATTATAACAATATATCATAGAATATTATAATCTATAAAATATTTAAAAACAAAATTTTGTAATTTAATTGCTATTGATTTTTATATAATTTATTTACGGTTGTGATGTATAAATGTTGTTTCAAAATATAATGATAACATTATGCTTAAAGTAAACAAATTGTTTAAGATTAATCGATATTACCGCAATATTACTTTGAAATAATATTTTAAAGTAAAATTACAAGTTAAAATTTATATTAATAGTTAATAAAAAGTTAATAAGAATATGCAATATAAATAACAATATTGTATTACATTTCTCTATAAAATTTAGTCAACATTTTATCTAAGTTTGACTACAAAGACAATGACAATTTTAAGACAAATTTTTGTAATTTTATTTATGGTAAAATACAATACATTAAGTTTAAATACTATAACATTTAATAGCATTTATATTTACTTAATATTTAAACTTATTTTGGAATATACATTCAGGATATATAACATATATAAACTTAATATATAATTTATGTATGCTATGCTAAATAACTAATTATGGAAACAATTAATATTAATGAAATTATACCAAAATCATTAGTTACTAAATTAGCTAGTAATTATTTATATAAAATTGGTTTATGTTATACATGCAGTGCATATGAACTGAAAACAAAACGATCATTTTTTAATAAACCATTTGTTATAAATACATGTTTATTGTTATATTTAACACAAATGACATTTGTAACAGTATTTGTATCACATGAAAACCATCATGTTAAGATACTATTGGGAGATTTTGCCTATCTGCAGGGTGTTTCTAATCATATTAATTACCTTTTTATTATAGCAGTAATAATGGTAATTTTACTTCGGATGTTGTATTATAACAACTATAAACGTGGTATAAAACCAACATTTTTCAAATTGTTTGATATGTTTGCCGGTTATATAACTCCCGCGAGTATTGGTTTCTATGATAAACAACACGTGTGGCTATTGTCCCGAAGATCACGTGTTTTATTTAAAATTCCTGCATTTGTGCAAAGTTATTTTGGGCCTGTTTATATGGTTTATGTATTGGGGTCATATTGGAACAAATGCACCATGACGGAAATCCTAATATACGGACTGCCCCAAAGTCTATTTCTGACATGCCTTGACTACTATGTTTTCCCACACGTTCTGACACTTTTGGTTCACTATTATCTCATTTGTCTGTATATTGAATGCAAATTACAGTTAATTAACCAAAATCTCAATCAACGCTTAGAAAATGACAAAACATTTAATATCGTTTACACCAGAAAAACATTGCTATCATTGAATAATATTTATGGTGAGATCACTGAGTATAACATCACGTATTGGTCTCAATATATAGCGATTCTGTGGCTGATAATGGGTATGATTTTTTGTCTACTGTTATATATTTTATTATTTCAGGAAATGTCATTTGTATTACGCCTCATCTCAATCTATGTTGATATCGTGGCGTTTGTATCGTTTATGTTCACAGCATTTATATCTGCGAAACTTAATTACGAGTCAAACAAATCGTATAAACTATTCAATCAATATATCGCCAGAAATTGTAATAATTTCACAAATTTTCGGACACTTAGACGACAATTGAATCAACTTTAATGTCTAATATAATTGTTAAATACTCTGTTTATAGACCCGTACTATTAAAGTAGAACGATTAAATGAACATTGTTTTATGAAAATTTTAATCATGTTACACTAAAAGTTACAATTCATTTGTAATACATTTAATTTAAATTTTTGCATTTAAAAATTATTGCATTTAAAAATTAATGTATTCAAATGTATAACATTTAATTACAATCTATTGGAGGGTATATAAAGTTACTTTATTTACTCTGTTATCTCTTATGATTAAATTAGTGGTGTATTTATGTATTAAATTTAAAACTAATAAATTCAATTTGTTGTGAATATTATATATTGTTATATAAACAGAAAATGTGTTTTATTTATTCAATTGTTGAATAATGTATGTTTGTTAGAAAAAAGTATTTTTTTTCATTTACTAAATATATAAAAACTTAATTAAAATGAAATCGATTTCAGTGACTTAAACCCCAAATGGAGAATAACAAGCATTTTGTTTTTATAAAATATATATTTTATTATATAATTATATTTCTTGGGTTATGTTTATTAAAAATTTTATAAATAATATAAATAAATTATTTTTAGATAAATTTTAAAATTTATCATTAATTATGAAGCGAATTTAATTATGACATAATCTAGTATTGTTTATGGTTACCCTATTTGTGATTATATTTCTTGTATTGTATACATTAAATATAATCAATACTTTTAATCTAAATTTGTTATAAATATATTGATAGCAAACGTGTATAACATTTGATAGCATTATAATAGAGAAACCAAACCATAGACTGATATAAGAGGCTATATATGAGACAAACTCTTCAAACAATATCTGTGGTAAATGTGTATGGATTAGGTCTGGAGTGTTGGGAGCAAACAATATTACATAATTACCATCAGCGAGTATCCGGTTTTTATAAATATTTAGATTATAATATACAGATTTACATTCATCATTCATTCGACACAATTGCTGACACTTTTTACCCAAAATCTCATCAAAAGCAAAATTTTCAGAATAATACGCAAACATATCAACAGATTTTAGATCAAGTGTGCGATTGTATGCCAAGTAATATCCGGGCCATACGTTCGGCCATTTATCCCTAATACTAGTAATTCTACAATCATTTATACAATTGTAAAGTGATTTATATCCGATTTCCTTATATTCATAGCAATCGGTTTCATAGGGTTTTGGCAATGATTTGACGATAACTTTATTGTATTGCATATAATATATTTGCGATTTACTGTTTTTCTTTTTTAGTGGATATTCATATAAATTATGTTTAAAACAATTGTATAGTAATTGATGTCTCGGATGGACGGCAACGAAAACGTTTGTATTGAATAATTGTATGTCAATTGAGAAAATGTCAATCAAATAATCCTTATAATTGATGTCGTTATTTAATACATTGTTTTTATCCGATTCTCCATTCATTTGTGATAGAAATGTAAAACACATCTTATAATTAGAAATTAAATATAATTTATATAATATTTATCAATAGTAATGAAATAGTTTAAACAGGTTCAATATAATAAACAATTTAAATTATGTAAACACCTGTGGTAATTAACTGATTGTTTGGCTTTATTGAAATTTTCACAATTAACGTACAAATTATTTAATTTAGGATTTGAATTATTAACTGCTTTAAAAAATAATGGTTTCAATACATAACGACCGCCGAAAATATTGGTGTAATTGTATAGCAATTCATTCAATTGGTCTCTAATCGTATAATTGGCACAAAACTTCAGTACCTTTTCCTCTGATATTTGTCTGTTTCTATGTTTTGACGATATATTCAATTGTCTTAAGTATTGGTCTTTCAAGACATCAATTTTATCAAAACATATAGTGATTGCCGGCAATGAAATCGACGAATAATTATCATAATTAATATTAGTTATGGTTTTGAATGAGAAATATATGTTACAAATTTTGCTAATTTGATACAAACATACGGTTAGACAACACATGAAATACAGATATTTATAGATTTTTCTATTAAATATTAATTGTGTGATTATTTGAGGCATAATTTAAATTCTACAATATCATAATAAATGACAATTTTTATACATAGTATATGTATAAGATATAAAATATCTAACGGTTTTTAATTAAACAAAACAAAATTGTTATTTTACTTTCAAGTAAATATTAGTTTTATTCAACATAATTAACTTTTATTGATTTTGCTATAACTAAAGTTTTTAATCTAATCGTAAATTACATATACACGTATGTGCTTTATTTACATTAATTATTTTATTTTATCATTTTTTGAGCCTGTTTTTAATTAATTCTCGATTCAATAAATGAATATTTTTATAGATATATTCTTAATAAATAAATTATTGACATTTATATTAAAAATAGATTATAAATTTTAATTATTGCATGAATTGGAAAAATATATTTGGTTTACGATAAGTCAATATCAGAAATATATTTTTAATAATAAATATTATGTTTAATAATAAATTGCAACATTGTAATTTATATACCCCAAATTGTATGTGATAATATAAGTAATATGATACAATGCAAAAATATAAAAATAATTAATAGTGTATGATGATTATAGTATTATAAACTGCGTTTAAATAAATATGTAATACATACTAATTTTATACCATGATTTTAATGATATAGATAATTATATACATCGTATTTATATTTTAAAATCAACAAACTAATACAATACTTTCTGTAAATTTAATAGTTTAGGCATAGTCAACGGTATTGAATTATAAAATTATATTGACCATGATTAAAATAAAAATTAAATCTCTGTTCAGTGTAAGCGATGACATCGCTTATAGTATTAATAAATTGGATGAAATCAATAGACGATATCTATTAGGCGTTAGTAATGATTGCGAGGAATATGTTTCAGGTATTTGAAAATTATAAAAGTTTTAAATATGATAAAATAAAACTCTTAAATGCTTTCTCATATTATTTATAATAAATGACTAGTTCAGGTCCGGCCGTGGGTTAGGTCAGATCAAAGTTAAAAGCTGTCTTAGAGACCAATTGAATGAATTGCTATACAATTACACCAATATTTTCGGCGGTCGTTATGTATTGAAACCATTATTTTTTAAAGCAGTTAATAATACTATAATCATCATACACTAT
>CAJPIZ010001257.1:0-17650 GCA_905368565.1 Medioppia subpectinata | reverse complement strand
GCCTAAATTCTCGACTAAACCAGAAATATGTAATTGGATAAAATATATGGATAGTAAAAAAAGCAAAAATTATAATCAGAAAAGGTCGATTACACGCTGAAGTGGTCAATTGTTGTAATTGGACATTGTTGGTAAGCATGAGTATACCATGCAAATTTAAAAACATATTGTCTACTATTACCATCACTAACATCATTAGTAATCGCAAAATTGCTCGCATTTCTAAATTTGTTTGATATTTAAAATAGTTTCTCGTGAATAATATAATGACAATTAATATGGACAGCACTGGTATTGCAAACTCGATGATTAATATGATAGTAGACGACACTATTTGGTATGTTATCGACGGTGTGTTGAATGGATAGTGATATTCATTAATTTCAATGCAATTTAACGTCGAGTTATTGTAATCAATGACAACAATCGTTTGTATTGACCAAAAAGATAACGATAGTATTGAACTGATTATCCAAATGCCTGACAATAACTTTTTTGTGGACACTTTGTTCAGCGGATTATTATTATTGAACACATTTACGATATTATAGTATTGATCGCACGATAAGAATGGTATAGAAATTGATGTAATATATATAGAAATTGCGCCAAAATAGCTGAGCAACGATTGGATAATTAGTTGACCCATAGATAAAGTATTGAGAGTCGGTATTACTATAAAAATTGGATAAATATAAAAAATTGTTGCAATTAATCCGGAATAAGCAATGTTTGTCATCAAATGTTTAGCCCTTTTGTTGGGGCTTGTGTTTTGTTTAATTGAGAAATAAATCACTTTAACAATTATTATATTTGATATAATTGACATGGTATGAATGATCATTAATACATATATTGTAATTATATCAAGTATAGTCATTTGCAAATATTCTATTGTAAATGATATATTAACCATTTTTGAATATTTCGCAATTTACCATAATAAATTATTATTAATAATATAAAAGTAAATTAGCATTTTAATATATTTTCTTATTGGGAAGGATTTTGCTGAATACAGCCAATTATTATATAATCGCCTAGCATATTTTAATGATATATCGTAGCTTTACTCAATTTTACACATGCACATATCCAATTTGTCTAGACTTTACAAATTTTGCAATGTAATTATTTAAAAATTTATTAAATGCAAAGTCATAACGTATTGTTTTAATTTAAAAATGCATATAATTTTATAATAATTCAGTTTTGAAATAACGCGTTAATCAATACAAATTACAATAATTTACATCATGTATTAAAGATTTAAATATATAAAACTCAAATTTTAATGTAACAGGTAATATATAAAACGAAAGATCAATTTGGGATCAATAATGTAAAGCGGGAGGAGACGAAATAAAATATAGGGGTGGGGCAGTTCAGGCCGCACGTACAATAGCTTATAAATTTTAGTATTTATTAAATATTGTCGGGAAAGTTGTCTAAATTGTCGATTAAATCAAAAATATATAATTGGATTTTTTTATTAAGTAATGTTAAACATAATTAAAATACGTAATTGTGTATTAATAATGTAGGTGGGGCGATGAAATAAAATAGACGGGTGGAGGCTGTTCCGTCCGGATATTAAATAGTTTATAGATTTTAGTATTCACTAAATATTGTCGAAAATGTTGCCTAAATTGTCGACTAAACCAGAAATATATTACAGGATAAAATATATGAATACCGTAAAAAGCAATAATCATTATAAGGTAAGTTCGATTACACGCTGAAGCGGGCAATTGTTGTAATTTTATATTCTTGATTAATATAAATATACCATGGAGATTTAAAAAAATGTTGTCCACAATAACCATTACTAACATCATTAGTAATCGCATAATTGCTCGCATTTCCAGATTTGATTGGCGTTTGAAATAGTTTTTTATAAATAATACGATTACAATTAATATGGAAAGCACCGGTATAACAAACTCGATGATTAGAGTAAATGTAGCCGCCACAATTTGGTATGTGATCGATGGTGTGTTGAATGGATATGAATATCCATCAATTTCAATGCAATTTAACGTCAAGTTATTGTAATCAATGACAACAATTAAATTTGCGCTCCAAAAAGGCAACGATAGTATTAAACTGATTATCCAAATGCCTGTCAATAGTTTTTTTGTGGACACTTTGTTCAACGGATTATTATTGTTGAACACATTTACGAGACTATAGTATTGATCGCACGATAGGAGTGTTATAGAAATTGATGTAATATATAACGATGTTGCGCCAAAATAAATGACCAACGATCCAACAATCATTTGACTTTCAGATAAGGTATTGAGAGCCGGTATTAATATGAAAAGTGGATAAATATATAAAATGGTTACAATTATTCCGGAATAAGCAATGTTTGTCATTAAATATTTTGCCCTTTTATTGCCGTTAACGGTGTTTTGTTTAATTGAGAAGTAAATTACTCTTACGATTATTATATTTGATATAATTGACATGGTATGAATGATAATTAATACACAAATTGTAATTATGTCAAATGTAGTCATTTGCACGTATTCTATTGTAAATGATTTATCAACCATTTTTGAATATTTTGTAATTAACTATAATAATATAAAAGTAATGTTAAAACCTTTTGTATTTCTTGTGGGAAGAATTTTGCTGAATAAAGCCAATGATTATCAAATCACCTAACATTTGATACCAAAATATTAATAAAATTATATTTAAGTCTTAAAGTATCATTGCTAACAGACATATGTTGGTTTTCTAAATGTTTTGGAAATTTTTATTCATCTTTTAAAATAAATTGATGTATATTTAAAACACGTATTTCATGTATTACTTAATTTAATATATACTTTATATAACCCATCTGTTCAGTCTTCATTCAAATTTTGTAATGTAATTTGTTTTAATCATTTCTAAATGCAAAGTCATAAAGTATTGTTATAGTAATTATATCTAATAGAATTTTTTAAAAATAATAAATGATTTATGAAAATTAATTTCTTACATAACATTTACTTTATTTATCAATGATTAAAAATCAATTTTATTGCCAGTATTACTAAAATAGTACAACTAAAATTTTTGCATATTGTGTGCATCAAACTTTTTGCAGATTGTTAATTAGACCAAAAATAGATCGTTGTATAAAATAATTATTAATTCTGGGAATTCACACATTGATAAAAATTCAATTCAAATTCAAATAACAACAATTTTTATTATTATTCAGAATACATGCATCTTCCTACAAACAATTTAAAATAATGTTATATAATATTAGTGCATTACATGTATATTTATATATTAAAACTGTAACGGTATTGGTGAATCATTATATGGGAGGGGTAGGGGCTGTTTAGATTGTACTCGAAATTGTCTATTAATTTTAGTACTAATTAAATATTGTCGAAATTGTTGTCTAAATTGTTGACTAAACCAGAAATATATAATTGGATAAAATAAATGCGAAACATAAAAACCGCCAATAACCATAATGACATTGTTACTACATGGATTGTGAATTTGTTCTAATATATTACCTTGTATCAAATTAATTATGGCAACATAATACAAAAACGAGTTGTTTATAATAAATATTAAAAATACCATAGTTAATTGTAAAAGTATTCTAATTTCTTTAATTGATTCACGTTTTGAATAATGTTTTTTGAAATCAATAATAATTTTTACGGTAAATATTAGCATTAGAAGTATTGGGATAACACCTTGAGTGATTAAGTTAAAGATAGTGACCACTATTAAATACATTGTGGGCACTTTAGGGTATATATAGCCGTCCATTTGAATACAATTGAGAGTTGAGTTGTTGTAATCCAATATAAATAAATCATTTATAGATATATTAAGCGGTGATAGTATTGAACTGATTATCCAAATGCCTGTCAATAGCTTTTTTGTGGACACTTTGTTCAGCGGATTATTATTGTTGAACACATTTACGAGACTATAGTATTGATCGCACGATAGGATTGCTATTGATATCGATGTGGTATATATTGACAATCCGTTAAAATAGCTTACAAATGCTTGTATAATAAATTGTGTCAAGATATTTGCCCTGGCTTTAATAGTTGGCATTAATATTGCAAGAAGAAAGTAACTAGCTGTCATTAATAATCCGGAATAAGCAATATTTGTCATTAAAAGTTTTGCCCTTTTGCTGCATTTAATAGTGTTTTGTTTAATAGAAAAATGAATTACTTTTATTATTATTACGTTTGATATAATAGACACCATATGTAGAATAATTAAAAAATATATTATAATAATATCATATATTGTGAGGTGCACATAATCCCAATACACTGATTTTTTCTCCATTGATAGACACAAAAGTTAATTTAAAAAATTAATAAAACTTTAGAAATTTAATTACAATAATACAAATTTTTGCAACATTTGCATTTGCAAATATTTTAAGCACAAAAAATTACAAATGCATTTACGATCACTGCAGTACATGTACATACTGTATATTTATATAACTTTAATGTTATTTCATGGTTAATATTTTATTAATTTTATTTATTGCTAAAATTTTTGTAAAAGTAAACTTATATTTTAGAGTCTCATATCTAATATAATACAAAAGTTGTTTGACTAATTAAATTATAAAATAATTTAAAACTTTTAGAAAACGCATAAAAGTATATTGATTTATAACTTTAGAAATCTATTTAAATATTTCTGACATCGTTTATTGTACATCTACTCAGTAGATTCTACTGTATATAACAAACATTAAAACTAAGACTTTCATTGCAAATAGTATTGAGAAATTATATCATTTAAACATTAATTATTTATGTATTCCGTTATAGACTATAACTTATAGTAGTGAACAATATGTAATTAAGTTGACGGTTGTTTACTGGTGTTTGTTATGTTTAGAAAAATATAATATGTTAATAATATAATATTCCTTTTTTAAGATAGCAGTGTAAAATATTGTTTATAAATCATTTCCAACATTGAGAAATTTTACGGATAATCAGTATAAAGAATTTACATAATAGAAACTTTGATTAAAATTTTATTATAAAGTACTTTATATAAAATACATTATGTCCATAATATTTACAGTACTTTGTGATTTGTATATTATTAGTTGTAGAACATTAATAAATGTAAAGTTATTTTAAGCAAAAAAAGAGCATTTGATATGTTATTGATATTGCATTTAATACGTTATATTAACATGCAAATAGTTATAAAAGTTATAACTTATAATTTGATGCTGTTTAGTCGTCAATATCATATTTTTTGAAAAATATAATTAAAATAATTGATTTGGTATCAATAATGTAAAGCGGGAGGGGCGACAATAAATTGAACTGGTAAGATCTGTTTTGATTGCAATATAACTTTATATAGTTTATAAATTTTAGTACTCATTAAATATTGGCAGAAAAGATGTCTAAATTGTCGACTAAACCAAAAATATATAATCGGATAAAACAGCGTTGATATCAAAAACGCGTAATAAATAACATAATCATTGGATGCATACAAACAAACGGTCGGATTATCGCCGGAATAGATATAATTTGAGTTAATCTGAGATATAGTTATGAAATGAAACAAAGAGTTTGTGGACAAGAAGAGCGAGAAAACCATAATTAGTCGACAAATTACGCGCGACTCTAGATTTGATGTACGGTTTAAATAATTTCTAATGAATACCACAATAATACCAAATGTAAAAACCATGATCGATAGCACGGGCACAATAAATTGAATAATTAATCTTATTATAGTATTGACAACAGTATAAACACCGTTCGTATTTAAATCGCGAAAATAATTATCAGGATGAAAGCAAACGATAGACCGTTTGCTATAATCAATATAATAGACTTCATTTATGACGATAAAAGGTATCGATAGTAGTATACAAGCAATCCATGCGCCGATTAATAGCCATTTTGTGGACACTTTGTTCAGCGGATTATTATTGTTGAACACATTTACGAGACTATAGTATTGATCGCACGATAAGATTGTTATGGATATTGATATGACATAAACCGATAGTGCGTTGAAATAGTTGGCCACCGATTGTACGGCGCAAATGGCCAGAGTGTTTGTGCGGTTAATCGCCGGGATTATGGAAAACATGGGATAAGTGCTGCCAACTGTCATAAGTAGTCCGGAATAAGCGATGTTTGTCATTAAAATTTTGGCTCTTTTGTTGCAATTAATAGTGTTTTGTTTGATTGAGAAATGTATTACTTTTATGATTATTATATCCGAAATAATGAACAAGGTCTGTATTATTGCTAAAATATAAACTATAATTTGTTGAAAATCGTTCAAATCAATATGTTTATTTACGTATTTATTTGCCATTGCTTAATATCAAATGTGTTTACTATTATCAAAGTAAAGTTTTAATTATATATTTATATTGTATTAAGTTATTTATTTGAATTGCAAATGCACAGCTTTTAATAATTACAAATGCAATTATTATTTATTTTGATTCACTTCAAGTTTAACACAATTTCAATGATAAAAACAACACTTCAACTAAAAATAAATTTAGTTAAAAATTATTTCACTTATAACTTACATGTATAATCAATTAAAATCAAATCAAATGAAATCAATTTCAACTAGAATAAAATATTTCGTATAGTAAGTATAGCAATGACTTTTCTACCCTTAACGCTCGTAATTAACCATCACTTCAAACTATGTTCTAAATAACGGCCAAAATTCTTGATAAAACATGAGTTTGGTCTTCAAAAAGTATACTAAATCTAGTAATAAAAATTATTCACTTAAATAGTTTTGTAAATGAAATTTCACTACCTTTTGAGATTACTAAAGAATAATAGTTTAATTATTTCATCTAATTTCACCACTTATTTTCAAAAACAAAGTGATAAATTTAATTTATAATATGCAATATTTATTCATAGTTAATATAGGAAAACAATCAAAAACCGTTAAAAATCAAAATAAATAATATATTTATAAATAAAATATTGTTTAACATTATTTGCTAAAGGTATAATAAATTTTATTTTATTTACAACCCATGTAATTGATAATCCTGTTATAAAATTAAATTAGTTTATTTACAAGTTATATAATATTACTTTCATGACATAATCAAAACATAAAGTTTTAGATAATTTAAATCTAGTTGTATTCTTAGTGATTAACAATTACTTCTATCACTAGTATTACTACTATTACTAAAACGCCGATACATTTTAGTACTCATCATATATTGTCGGAAAAGTTGTCTAAATTGTTGACTAAACCAGAAATAAATAATTGGATAAAACAGCGTTGATATGAGAAAAGTGTAATAAAACATATACAGAGCTGTTGTATATGAACAGGGATTTTGTCCCGAATGGCTATAATTGAAATGCAATTTCGTAATGGAGTTGACGTGAAATAACGAGTTTGTGACCAGAAATAGCGTGAATACCATAATTAGCCGACAAATTACTCTCATTTCCAGATTTGATTCCCGCTTTAAATAGTCTTTTATGAATACAATGATTATAATTAACGTAAACATCATTATTGAGAGCACAGGTATGAAGTACTGAAAGATTAGCCTCAATAGAGTGGACACGGCTTTAAACGTGCGATTAGTGCTCAAGATTTTCAAATACTTGTCGGTATGGATACAACTTATGGAGGCTTTATTGTAATCAATTAAATACACATCATTTGTCACAATGAAAGGTAGGGATAGTAGTAAACACATGATCCAAATGCCGGACAAAAGTTTTTTTGTGGACACTTTATTCAACGGATTATTATTGTTGAACACATTTACGAGACTATAGTATTGATCGCACGATAGGATTGTTATTGACATCGATATAACATATAATGAAAGTGCGTTGAAATAGTTGGCCAACGATTGTATGATCGATAGGACCAGTGGTCTGGGGCTGTGATTGAGTGCCGGCACTAATATAAACAACGGATAACAACTGCCAATTGTCATGAGTAGTCCGGAGTACGCAATGTTTGTCATTAATATTTTTGCCCTTTTGTTGCCATTAATAGTATTTAATTTAATTGCGTAATGAATTACTTTAATAGCAATTATATCGGATATAACAGAAACTGTTTGAATGATAAACAGTATATAAATAATAATTTCTTCAATTGTTGTCATATGAAGGTATTTCTGGAAATCTTTTTCAGACATTTTTGCATTTATATTTCACAAAATATTTATTAATTATTAAATTTGTAAAATTTTAAACATAGCAAAAATCTACGGAAAGAGCATTTCCTTAAATAATTAATAATTCTGTGAATTTATTTACTAATAATAAAGTTTTATGATTTGTAAACAACAGTGCATTTCAGTCAAAACAAAAGCCGTTAATCTTTACTATTGATAACGCTTTATGATTAAATCTATTTATAAACAATTGTGTGATTTTCTATCTGTGATTAATAGTGAATAATAATATTAAATTGAAATATATATTATAATATTGCTGTGTTAGGCCGCTCTGTAAATAATAAGTAATAATTTTATTTAATTATTAAAGTCGATAACTGATAAACTTGTTGTGTTTTGGTACTTTTTATTTGGTGTCTTTTAAAATAAATAAATACATGTAAAGCACACAAAGAGTAGTATAATATAAGTTATGTTTAGTAATTATAAAATAACAAAAATTTTGATAAATTACATTTAGTGTTACATAAATTATTATTTTAATTTACATTTATAAAGTCATATAGTTTACATTATATCAAATAAGAAAGCAGATTTATAATGTATTTATTATTATATTTATATTTAAATGTTAACTAATTAATAATTAAAGTTTAATAAGTTAAAATGTGAATCTACTTTTAATTATTAATATAAAACTATACAAATAGTCCTTAAATTGTTGTCGAAATTGTTTGCTTAACCAGAAATAGACCACAGAATAAAACAAATAATTTAGGTAAAACAATTAATATAAAATTAATATGGTTAGATTATAAGCGCATGGTGTTTTTATATCAGGAAAATAATAAATTTGCAACAAATGTGAATAAAACAAAATATTTGTGGCTACAAATTGGCATATAGTCAAAATGATCCTGAGCAATATTTTGACTTTATTGCAATTTGCTGAATTATTGCAATACTTGATTATTGTCATTAAAGTGAAACATATAATTATAATTCCGGGTACAATAAACTGTGTAATTAAATTATACATAATATAATATTTATAAAAATTTATAATAACAGGGTCATTAATATAACGAATACACGTGAATAAAAATGTTTTATAATCATAAAACAGCATATCCAGAATTAGTAGTGATGGTAAGTTTAGTATTAAACTTGTAGCCCATATAATACACAGCCAGATCTTTGTCGATATGTTATCCAATGGATTGTTAAACACATTAATTAATGCAAAATACATATCAATGGACAGCACTGTTATCGTAATATTTGTCGCATAATATACACATCCGACTAAATATCGTTCAATCGTTATTTTTGAAAACAATTAATTCTGGGAAAATATTATTTACTTAAATAGTGTTTGTTATGAAATTTTTTACAATTCTTATGAATAACATGTCTATCAGAATGTAAACAACATTTCAATCAAAGCAAAACCTGATTTTATACATTAACTAAATCTTTGGATTATTAAGATAACAAAAGCATTTAATCAGTTGAACCATTATTGTAAGTTTACATAATTATTAATTTTATTTTATTGATATGTGTTATTAGTATCCAATAATTTTTATGTTGTTATTTTGCAAAATTATATTTCAGATTAAATTGTGTGAAATTAAACAAATAATTCTTAAATTGTTGTCGAAATCGTTTACTTAACCAAAAATAGACGATTGAATAAAACAAATTACTTATTAAAAACATGTGATATAAAGCAAATATATGAGAATCGGCTAAACATGGTTTATATAGATCGGCGTAATAATAAATTTGCAATATGAATGAGTAAAACAATATATTGTTGATCAGGAATAACCACACAACTAAAATAATCCGGAGAAATATTTTCAATTTTTTGCCACCTGGTGAATTTTGCCAATATTTTATTATTGTCATTAAAGTGAAAAATATAATTATCATAACAGGTAGTATAAAATGAATTACCATATTATAAATAATCATATATTTATATACGTATAGGATTATTGAATCTGGGTTAGTTATATAACGAATGCAAACAAATGCCATATTATCAAAATCATAATAATATATATCCAAATTAATTAGCACGTCCATATTTATTATAAAACTACCCCACCAAGTAATATTCAACCAGGTCTTTGACGATATGTTATCCAATGGATTATACTAAAATGATCCGGAGGAGTATTTTCAATTTTTTGCCACCTGGTGAATTTTGCCAATATTTTATTATTGTCATTAAAGTGAAAAATATAATTATCATAACAGGTAGTATAAAAAGAAGTACCATATGAATGAATAAATTGGAGAGTGAGTCTTCTTGGATTTAACATTCAACCAATGCATTCAATACTTTTGATTATTCATTGCATTGACTCAAAGTGTAATGAAGTTTTCAGTAGAGAATATTAGTCAATGTAATAAATAGTCAAAAGTTTGAATGCATTGGTTTAATGTTAAATCCAAGAAGACTCACTCTCCAATTTATTCAATCATATTATATATAATCAAATATTTATATACGAATATAATTATTGAATCTGGATCAGTTATATAACGAATACAAATAAATGCCATATTATCAAAATCATAATAATATATATCCAAATTAATTAGCACGTCCATATTTATTATAAAACTACCCCACCAAGTAATATTCAACCAGGTCTTTGACGATATGTTATCCAATGGATTATAAATGCCATATTATCAAAATCATAATAATATATATCCAAATTAATTAGCACGTCCATATTTATTATAAAACTACCCCACCAAGTAATATTCAACCAGGTCTTTGACGATATGTTATCCAATGGATTATTAAACACATTTACTAATGAAAAATACAAATCAATAGACAATAGTGTAATCGCAAAATTGGTTACGTATAATAGACTGGCAATTATATACTGTCTAATCGTATTTGCGATATACATATAAAACGGGTACGACTGTAGCGCTGGGTTGATAACAATATATGGAAATACAAATACAATTATCAATAACACACTCGTTATGGTTATACTAATCATCAGTAATTTTGGTCTTTTACATGTTTTATTCCACTTTTTATTATTGTTATTATTTATTAAAACAATTAATACATTCATTATTATTGTCAATATTTGCAAAATTATCATCACATATAATAATATGCGATCAAATAATGTCATTTTTACCACTACTTTATATGATTCAGACATTGTTTATTAATAATAAATTAGCGAACATTACTAATATATAAATAAAATCAATGTTAAGGAAAATAATATAACTTTATTTACGTAAGCAATTTACATAAAATATCAATAATAAAATAAAATATTAAAAATTCAACAACAAAAAACATTACACGACTTTACAGTAAATTATTTTTCATAACGTGAATTATATTATATTTGAGCCGTACCTGAGCTCCAGTACTCACCACCGACTCTATACGGACACCGACTGCGCCGACACTCGTAATGATTGGTTAGGCTAAATAGATTTAACCGATAATAAAACATGTTATATAAGTTTTAAAAATTTATTAAATAAAAACAATTATTACAATTAATTAAAAAGCATAAATTTAGTATAATATTGTAGTTTAAATTACGTCTGCATGATAATCAGCATTTGTTGTATGTATTTACGTGTATAATAATCAATAAATTCAATTCAATAAATATTGTGATTGTTAAAATTTACCGTCTAAAAAAGTTTAAATTAATTTTAATCTGCTTAAAACTATATAAATATTCCCGGAATTGTTGCCGAAAACGTTTGCTTAACCAGAAATATACGACAGAATAAAACAAATTGCTTACAAAAAACATATTAAATACAGTTAATAATCGGGAATCATAATAACATGGTTCGTATAAATTGGGGTAAATATACATTGGGAATGCAGTTGAGTAAAATAATATATTTGAAGTTAAAAATAGCCAAACCACTAAAATGAGACGGAGAAATAATTTTAATTTTTTGCCACTTGGTGAATTTTGCCAATACTTTATTATTGTCATTAATGTCATTAATATTATTATGGTAACCGGTAGGACACATATAAATGTCATGTGAAACAGACAAATTGGTTTAAATATATATGGTAGCAATGAATCTTGATCGTTTATATAACGAATGCAAATATGTGTATTATTTTCAAGATCATAAAACTGTATATCTAAATTAATTAAAAATGGACTACTTTTTATGAAACTTGCCCACCAGTATTGCGTAATTTTGTTGGCGAGCCTGACAAAAACTTTAAGTTAAAAATTCTTTTTATTCATTATCTAAATTTTATTTAAATCACATTACTATGGCACAAATAGACTCAAGTTAAAATATATTTCTAATAATTTTAATATCAACTGGTTTAAAAATGGCGAATATATTAAGCCCATGATGTCTAAATTTGTTTTGGCACGATTATAAAATGGCTATAACTTATAGTTGTTATAATATAACCTAATATTTTGTTAGATTGTAAAATTTATTATAAATTAAATCTTCATTTATTGCTATTTTGATAAATCAACAATAATTTATTCACTCAATAACACCTAAACTAAACTTTATAACAAAATTTGTTTTAATTTAGTGGTAAAAAATTATAGCAAAAAAATATTTTTCAATGTTAAACTCCATTGAACTTTACAATGATTTACTAAAAGTGCCAAAGCAAATTTAGACATCATGGGCTTAATATATTCGCCATTTTTAAACCAGTTGATTTAAATTCAGTGAAGTGTAAAACACTGTTCGCCAGCATATGAGTCAAAGTTGAACATAAAATCATTGCCAGACTCAATGCAAAAACACTTATCTATTAAAAAATCAAATCATTGAAAGTAATTCAATAATACCTTGTAATATTGTAGTTATTTTATTTATTAAAAAAGTTTAGCTTATGTTGGGCCGACGATATAAATATAACCGACAATAAAATACCATATAAGTTTAAAGACATTTTATTATATAAAAATATTGCATTTAATTAAAAACCATAAAGTTTATCAAGTAAAAAAATTTAAATTTATTTTTATTTGCTTAAAGCTATATAAATATTCCCGGAATTGTTGCCGAAAACGTTTGCTTAACCAGAAATATACGACAGAATAAAAAATATTGCTTACAAAAAACATAATAAAAACAGTCAATAATCCGGAATTAAAATAACATGGTTCGTATAGATTGGAGTATAAATACAATGGAAATGCAGTTGAGCAAAATAATATAGACGAAGTTAAAAATAGCCAAACAACTAAAATAATTCGGAGAAATATTTTTAATTTTTTGCCACTTGGTGAATTTTGCCAATACTTTATTATCGTCATTAATGTCATTAATATTAGTACAGTAACCGGTAGGATAAATATAAATGTAGTGCGAAATATAAAAAGTGGTTTAAATATATATGGTAACAATGAATCTTGATCGTTTATATAACGAATGCAAATATATATATTATTTTCAAAATCATAAAACAGTATATCTAACGTAATTAAAGTAGTACTATTTATTATGAAACTTCCCCACCAAATAATATTCATCCATTTCGTTGTCGATATGTTATCCAATGGATTGTTAAACACATTTATTAATGAATAATACAAATCAATGGATAGTAAAGTTATTGTACTATTCATTACAGTTAATAGACTTACGCCTAAATATTGGTGAATAATACTAGCAATATACATGTGAAATAGATTTGATGTTAGCACCGGGGTAATTGCGACCATCGGCATTACCCATGCGATGAATAATAGCACACTGGTAATTGTTACATTAAGCATGAGTAGTTTTGGCCGTTTGTAAACTACATTACCACGCTTATTTATATGATTAAATGTAAAAATAATAAGAGTATTCATTATTATTGCAAATGCTTGTAAAGTCATCATCAAATATAATAAGATGCGATCAAATAAATCCAGTGCGAATATTACTCTTTGTAATTCAGCCATTGTTTAGCTACTGTTTAGAACAACTATTACATCAAGTAATATAAACTTTATTTATTACAATATTTATATATATAATTATTTTCGAATACATTTGCGTCATTTGAGAGTTACCATTATAATTATAAATTTATATAAAAAACTTTAACTTTTAAATATTTATAGTTAATATATTATTATATCTTATTGAAATAACAAATAAATTATAGTTATTATTTTTATGATTAATTGATTTGAAACGTATTATTAATATGAATTTCACAACATTTAACACTACATAAAGCTACATAAAACTTTATTTATTATTTATTTAGATTAGGCCTGACTATAAAAAGTGACTCAACAGTCGATTTGTATAAATTTAACATTGTTTTCTATGGACGATTTTAAAAACTTAATTTTTCCTTAAACTTAACCTAGCTCAATATCCATGCATATTTGACCCATAGTGTCAACGGCATTTTTGAGCGTGAATTATCTTGTAATAGATCCATGAAGATGGTAAGTCGATTTCCTAAGCGGTTCTCGAGATATTTGCAATAGTTCACTGGAGTTTATAATGAAATCAAGCGTATTTATATATGTATATTAAAACTGTAACGGTAACGATGAATCATTATATGGGAGGGGTAGGGGCTGTTTAGATTGTACTCAAAATCGTCTATAAATTTTTGTCATAATTAAATATTGTCGGAATTGTTGTCTAAATTGTCGACTAAACCAGAAATATATAATCGAATAAAATAAATGAGAAATATAAAAACCGTAAATAACCATAAAAACATTGTTACTACATGGATTGGTAATTTGTTCTAATGCATTACCTTGTATCAAAGCAATTATTGTAACATAATATAAAAACGAGTTGTTTATGATAAATATTAAAAGTACCATAGTTAGTTGTAAAAGTTTTCTAATTTCTCTAATTGATTCACGATAGAAATAAGTTTTAATAAAATCAATAATAATTTTTACGGTAAATATTAATATTAAAAATATTGGGAGAACACCTTGAGTAATTAACCCTAGAAGCTTAAACTGGGAGATTAGTCTCCTATTTGCACTTTGAATTTCAATTAAAAATCAACGAAGAGTGCTAGCCAGAAAAAAATCCAGAAATGCCTCATAAATAGTTAATTTTATAAATGTGTAAAGTTATATAATCATAAATTATATGATTAATTAATTATCATGGTTTAATTAAAGTTTTGGTAATTATTCTCCCAGTTTATGCGCAATGCAACTTTTCCTGCAGTATAAATAGTGCTAATCTTTTTTTGTGTCTATTGCATATACTGGGAGATTTATATCCCAGCAGTAAACTGCATAAACTGGGAGAATAATCTCCCAGCATAAACAGTTTAGTTTTATAAATGTGCAAAGTTATATAATCATAAATTATATGATTAATTAATTATCATGGTTTAATTAAAGTTTTGGTAATTATTCTCCCAGTTTATGCGCAGTGCAACTTTTTTCCTGCAGTATAAATAGTGCTAATCTTTTTTTGTGTCTATTGCATATACTGGGAGATTTATATCCCAGCAGTAAACTGCATAAACTGGGAGAATAATCTCCCAGCATAAACAGCACTAAAGCGTGGGAGATTAATCTCCCAGTTTATGCACTAACTGCTGGGAGATTACTTTCCCAGTTTATTTACAACGTCCATAATTATAGTTTAAGCTTTAAGGGTTAAGTTAAACATAGTAACCACTATTCGATACATTGTGGGCATTTTAGGGTATATATATCCGTCCATTCGAATACAATTAAGAGTTGAGTTGTTATAATCAAATAAATATAAGTGATTTATAGATATATTAAGCGGTGATAGTATTGAACTTATTATCCAAATGCCTGTCAATAGCTTTTTTGTGGACACAAACAAGTCGCCTAATAATAATAACAACTTGTGTATCATAACTAGCGTGCTGTCCTAACAATAGCTGTAGCTACACTATATATAACTATTAGGCAATTTTATTGATTGTTTACGAACATATTATTTATGTGTCAAGATATTTGCCCTGGTTTTAAGTGCCGGCATTAATATTGCAAAAAGAAAGTAACTAGCTGTCATTAATTTGATAATTTTTATGTTGTTATTTTGCGAAATGTATTTGTCAGATTAAATTGTATAAAATTAAACAAATAATTCTTAAATTGTTGTCGAAATTGTTTACTTAACCAGAAATATACGATTGAATAAAACAAATTACTTATTAAAAACATGTGATATAAAGCAAATAGATAAGAATCGGCTAAACATGGTTTATATAGATCGGCGTAATAATAAATTTGCATCATGAATGAGTAAAACAATATATTGTTAATAAGGAATAACCAAACGACTAAAATGATCCGGAGGAGTATTTTCAATTTTTTGCCACCTGGTGAATTTTGCCAATATTTTATTATTGTCATTAAAGTGAAAAATATAATTATCATAACAGGTAGTATAAAAAGAAGTACCATATTATATATAATCAAATATTTATATACGAATATAATTATTGAATCTGGATCAGTTATATAACGAATACAAATAAATGCCATATTATCAAAATCATAATAATATATATCCAAATTAATTAGCACGTCCATATTTATTATAAAACTACCCCACCAAATAATATTTAACCAGGTCTTTGTCGATATGTTATCCAATGGATTGTTAAACACATTTACTAATGAAAAGTACAAATCAATAGACAATAGTGTAATTGCAAAATTGGTTACGTATAATAGACTGGCAATTATATACTGTCTAATTGTATTTGCGATATAAAACGGGTACGACTTTAGCGCTGGGTTGATAACACTATATGGAAGTACAAATACAATTATTAATAAGACACTCGTTATGGTTATACTAATCATCAGTAATTTTGGTCTTTTATATGTTTTATTCCACTTTTTATTATTGTTATTATTTATTAAAACAATTACCGTATTACCCCGCTTATAGGTGCATGCACCTATATGTGAGTTTTCACACAAGGGGTGCACCTATATCCGGATATAGGTGCGGTAGTTTTTGGCACATTTTTGACTTTAAATTAAAATTTACATATACCTTGAAATGAAAGTCGAATGACTTATTATTAAACTTTAAACTCTAAAATGTTACTTTAAATGTTAAAAAACTTTATGTATTTTCTTATCTATTTATGAGCTTCATGAATAATGAGTACATTAGTGTAAAATATCTCATATAATGAACATGTCTTCAAGTGATGATTCATCACTAATGAATCAATTTAAATAATCAGTGAATAAATGGATATAAATGAAAAAATCAGTGACAAAACAAAGAAAGAAATTAAAATGAAGATTTATTTTAAATTATTAAATAATGTATCATCTAATCATTAATTTATTAAATAATTCTGACAAATAAATTTTGGTGCACTTATATGTGATTTTTACACAAGGGGTGCACTTATATCCGGATATAGGTGCGGTAGTTTTTGTGACATGCAAAATCTGTGAAATTCACTTATAAGTGCAT
>CAJPIZ010001256.1:0-17658 GCA_905368565.1 Medioppia subpectinata | reverse complement strand
TCTCTCTCTCTCTCTCTCTCTCTCTAAGTTATATATTTATAATAGATGTTTATTTTTAGCGGCATTATTATAGCTTACGATTACTTTGGGCCTAAACTACGGACACATAGCCTGCAATCGTATTTTCAATTTGTATTTGAAAAGTAATGTAGATTTTTGCCTAAACTTATTGGACCTATTATTATAGTGGAGTATATTGTAATGTTCCTGGACTCGGGGCCCTTTATCAATTCATTTATAGAAATAAACAAGTGCAAGGTCAATTATTGGAAGTCCATATTGTTTATTAGCAATTTCGATGTCAACGCAATGAACATGGTAAGTTTTAAAAAAAATAATTTATGTTATTTCAATATAGCACTTTTTCTACTAACATAACGTATTTCTTATTTATACTTGTTAATATTATATTATTTTATATTATATTATATTATATTAAATAATAATATAATTTAGGCATAAAAACTAATTATTAAAATAATTGTCATATTTATTATATCTTGATAAAATACATTTTAAAATTATATTATAAATGGTTTAAAATATATAACTTTGTTTACACAAACCAGTGTCCGCAACAAAGTTTCATGTTAATCAACATATTTCAACTTCAAATCCTATGCCCAATACTTATGGTATTAATGAGATGGTCAACAAAATATGGTCTAATAGTCAATACTATGGCACTATTAATGGCCATGTTTGCCAATATAATTCCCCGATTGTATCATGGTTATAAAATCGTACCACACGAGTTGTGGCAAATGACTGACATTTACTTAATAAAGACATCATTTGTGAGATTTATCTCATTTCCGGATCAGATTATGTCGGTGTTTATTATGGGATTAATTGTTGGTTACCTAATACGCAAAAAACGTCATATCATTGCACACATGATTAAAAATAAAATACAAAAATTTGTTGCATCGGTCATATGTTTTACGATAAGTATATCCAGTATTGTTTGGAGCGAACATTTCAAAGATGTCAATGTAGTGCCCAATGAAATAAATCTACTCAGCTGGTACGTTTGTGGTAAACTATTATGGTCAGTCGGTATTATATGGATAATTATCTTGGTTCACTTTAGCAAAAATGGTAATATTTTTTAAATGTTTAAATACTTTTTTAAACAAGTTTATATAACGTGTAACTTTTTAGGAATTATAAATACCATGTTGTCATCGAGAATATTTGCTGCGATATGTCGATTAAATTTTGCTATTTATATGAATGTTATTACAATTGCAAATTTTCGTATATTTACCAGAAGGGAAAATATTGCAATTAATCACCTTAATCAGGTAAGAAATTTTATTTCATAAGTTAATAATTGCAATAATAATAGAAATAATTAAGTTAAATATTTTTATTAGTATTGTTATTATAAATACAATATTGGATTTATGTAGTTCAATTGTATGCACATTGTTTTATCATGTTAATATTTATATTAATTTTTAATTTAATTTTAGATACAAATCTATTACATGGATTTGACGGTCGGTTTAATTGTCTCGTATTTGTTATACTTATTGATTGACTTTCCGTTTATTAATTTGTTGGAAAGTTTCAAAACTCAAACAAATCATACAATTAATGCAAACAATCATAACATTAATAGTAGTAATAATGACATTAATGCTAATATTAATAAAGACATGGATGTAAATGAATTAGTTGTTTACAGCAAAAGGCAAACAAAACATGTATTTGAATAAAAATATTTCTATTAAAAACTAATCACTGATTGAATCAAACGATTATTTAATTATAAATTCCTAAAATATTATTAATTTATGAAATTTTAAAAATAATTTATAAATGTAAAATGAAATCTGATGATTTTTAATATTTTCACTGTTAATAAATCTTATCATTTACATAAATTAAATAATAACATTATTTTTTATTACAAAATAATGAATGTAATTATTTATACATTATAAAAATCTTATACCTTTGTATGATTAGTAAATTTTTATATAATGATATAAATAGAAATCTTATTATAGAGATAATTGCTTAAATAACTTGATAAAAGTTTATAATCATTTTACATATTTTGAGTTTTATATAATATGTTGTTTAATTATATAAATTCAGAATTTATCAAGTGCTAAAATATCAAGTAAATAACAATTATAATGCTATTTAATAGTATACAAATAGTATTTGTGTAGGTAGTAAGATATTTTATAATTAATAAAATTTTAATTACTTTTAATTTGCAATTATTTTAAAAAAATATAATATTTGTTTTAATAGTTTTATACTTAAATATATTCAACATTCATTATTATCTCAATTCAGATCATATTGGTAATAAAAATTGTCAATATAAAAACTATTAATTGAAATAATTATTATTGCCCTTCAATATTTAAATAACTTTAAAAATTACCATTTTTAACTTTGTTGATTAACTTTAATGTGTTTGGATACGCATAAATTTTGTCATTTAACATTGTTAACTTAATATGATAAATTGATTTTTAAATATGGTTGTTAACACATTATTCAATGGATTTAATAAACAATTGTATTTGATCTTGTTTATATTAATATGTTATACACATTATGCTCTCTCAGAGACTGATCCCAATTATAATGCAACACAAAATTGCAATAATTGTAATAATAATAATAGATTTTACGAAAAACAAAATAATTATAAGTTCTTAAATAATAGTTTATTTGTAAATAAACTTAAAAGACTGCTTAAGAATGGGTTTAATATCAGTGAAGGTTTTAATGACATCAATAATAATGTGAAATATTTGCATAAGTTTTATACGAGTATTGAATCCAATATACGGCCCGTAAAACACAAACTGAAGGCATCGGCGCTTCAATTCATGTATTCAATGGATATAACATCTGATTGTTTGGACTCATTGTTCACATGGTTTAAAGCCTTACAGCGAAATGAGTTGTGGGCCTATCAAAGTAAATTACCTTACTAAACTTTTATACTTTATTATCTACATTTAATCTGTATATAAATATATACATTTGTAAATTCTTCAATATAACCAATATAAGATTTTCTTATTTTAAAATAATTAATACATTTTAGACTTTTTAAAGATTTTTAAATTTAAATGGTTTTATATAATATTATTTATTTAAAATAACATTCTATAAATATGCTATAAAATTTTGTATCTTTATATAATTGCTCTAATCTCATATTAAAAGTAATAGTAAAATTTAAATTGACCATTTTTATGTACAGTATTTGATTCAATGGGTAAAATACCTTCGGGTCTATCGGATGGCGTTATCACAAGTTTTGGTGATTACGACCAGTGCTTAGCCGTTAAAAGCGGTCCACAAATGAATACCAAAACAATTTATGGCAAATACTGTTTAGTAAAACCAGTCATTCCTCTCAACAATACCGACCAATTAATGCAAATCAATGGCTTTGATATATTGAATAATGAGACAAATACCTGGATCAAAAGTCAAATAAGCACCAACATCAATAAAATTAAAGTTATTTTAGCTATGAATATTTTTACTGAAAAAATCTATGGCCTTTATCACGGAGTTTGCATACCATCGCAATGTCGGGCACAAGATTTGGAAACATTTCTTAACACAGGTTTGTTATTAATTATTGTTATAATATAATTTGGCTAAAGTTGATTAATCATTTTATTAATTTACTATGTAACTATGGTAGTATTAGGCCCACTCATAAGGCTAAATATTGAAGTGGGTCCACATTGCGATATTATTACCGATCCCATTGACTGGTCTTTATTTTATACAGCAATTGTGTATGTAAATTATTTATTTACTTAATTATTTACTTAAACTAATAATTTTAATACATAAATATTTTTAAACCAGGTGCATTCCAATATTTTCTATCACCATGATGGTATTATCCACAGTGTATGGCTTAATTAAAACAAATTCCAATAATACAACAATTGGCCTAGATCGATTTTCAATGAAAAACGTGTTTAACATATTTATCAAATCATTTTCATTGTCCGAAAGCAATAGTAAATTATTCAGTCCTTTAGGCGACCGATTGCTTATCGGGGAAGCGATGCTATTATTTGCTATACTATGGTTGACAATAGCGTTTAATTATATCCTCATTATTACAACTGGCCTAGTTGGTTATAAAAAAATTTTAAATAGTTTTTTGTTAGACATAATGCTGGATTCAAAATATTTTTGGTTACGCTCTATCTATCCAAGAGATATGATTGGTTTATTATGGTATAAATTTTTATTTAAATTAATACACGTTTTATTACAATTAGAACTAGTTTTTAATGTTAAAACTATGCCAATAATCTTGGTTATAAAATTTAATCTACTGTATACTTATGTATTATAACTTATACTTATAAACTACTAATAAATAGTTTATTCTATACATTAATAATACAGTATATTAACATGTTAGTAAACATTAATTAATTATTCTACATAGTTAATATTTAATTTAATTTATTTTTAGCGGAATTATTATAGCCTACGATTATTTTGGACCTAAACTACGGACACATAGCCTGCGATCGTATATTCAATTTGTGTTGGAAAAGTGGTTTAGATTTTTACCTAAAATAATCGGATCTATAATCTTGATGAATATTTGTATAATGTTGGCCACCGGGCCATATGTCAGTTCAATGAGAAGTGTAAACCCGTGTCCCACCAATTATTGGATGTCGTTATTGTTTATTAACAATTTTGACACAAACATGACAAACATGGTAAGAAAATGGAGTTGGAATTTAACCATTATCATAAACATTATAATAAACAACAAAATAATAGCACAGTACATTAATTTTATATGCCTTTTATTCTGCCGTTTATTCATAATGGTATAGATATTTTTAATAAAATGCATGATACTAAATTCAAAATTCAGCGTAATTAGTGTAAATTTAATAAAATTAATAATGAAAAAATTATTTACCAAATAGTGTCCGGTAAGCGGTTTCCCATTGAGCGCTATATTTCAACTTCAAATCCTATGCCCAATACTTATGGTACTAATGAGATGGTCACCAAAATATGGGCTAATACTCAATACGTTGGCACTATTGATGGCAATGTTTGCCAATATAATACCCAGATTGTATCATGGTTACAAAATACCTCCACAAGAGTTATGGCAAATGAGCGAGATTAATTTAATGGAGGCATCATTTGCGAGATACATGTTATTTACGGATCAGATTATGTCTGTGTTTATTCTGGGATTAATTGTTGGTTACCTAATACGCGCAAAACGTGATATTATTGCACACATGGTCAAAAATAAAATGCAAAAATTTGTTGGATCGGTCATATGTTTTAGCATTACTATCTCGAGCGTTGTTTGGAGCGAAAAGTTCAAAGATGTCAATGTAGTGCCAAATTATTACAATCTAATAAGCTGGTTTATATGCGGTAAATTATTATGGTCCGTAGGTTTTATTTGGTTAATCATCATGGTTCATTTTGACTCAAAAGGTAATATTATAAATAATTTTTGTAGTTTGTATAAACATTTGTATTTTATATTTAATTACTTTTAGGGATAATTAATAAAATATTATCTACGAGAATATTCGCCGCGTTTTGTAGACTTAATTTTGCAATTTTTATGAATTGTTTTGCTATCGGAAATTTTCATATATTTACCAGGCGTGAAAATATGGCCATCACTCATATAAATCAGGTTAGTAATTTTAATAACATTAACTGTATATACAATTATCATTTTATACATAGGGCAAATTAGAAGTAAATGCATTTAAAATATAGCGCTAAAATATACCTAAATAACATATAGCTTATAGTAATTAGTACTTTGCAGATTACTTAAATGTACCTGGTACCTGAAAATTAATGCATTAAAAGAATATTTAAAAAATAATATAATTATATTATATTTTAATTAAATTAATTTTCATTTATTTATTTAATAATTTAGTTACAAGTCTTTTACATGGATATGACGGCCACTTTGATTCTCTCGTATTTGCTATACGTATTGATTGACTTTCCGTTTATTAATTTAATTGATAACTTTAAACAACAAACAACTCATGCAATTAATGCAAACATTTTTGATAATAATATTAATAATAATGAAAATGAAAACATTAATGACAGGAATATTAATGAATTAATTGTTTACAGCAAAAGGCAAAATAAATATGTTTTTGAATGAACAGTCTATAATAAAATGATTTAAAAGCTATATAAATGTTAACAATAAATTTACAAATATTATTCAAAATAATAAATAATATTTAAAAAATAAAATCTAACTATAATCAAACAAAAATGTCTGTATTTAAGTTTAATTTAAAATCGTGTTGATTGTTATAACTTAATAGAAACATTTTACTAACAAAATAAAATAATATTATATTGCTAAATATAATTATGGCTTTTTTGTATAAAATTTTTTTTCAACAAAATCCAAATTTTGGTACCCCAATAAATATAAATATCTAATTTAATAAATTAATATAAATTTATTATAACAAACTTGATACAGTTTATTTGCTAAGTTTACTAGTTGAAATACTGCAATTTTTATTATGACATTAAACTTACTTTAGTATTTGCAACTATTTTAATACTATTGTGTATATTAAAAATAAGTTTTCATGTATTACAACAAAACTTATTTTAATAAGAATCATTTAAAATCTAAAATTTAAATCTTGATAATATTTTTGCGGTTAGCTCCAAGCCAGAAAAACTTATTGCAACCAAATTACATTTATATAGACATTGTTATATAATAGTGTACAGTTTATTTGCTAAAATTTAAAATAAATATAATTATAAATATTAATTAAATATAATTTTTGCTAATTTAATTAACATTAAATTTTTTGAATTAAATATTAGGTTAACAACTATTATGATATTGTATTTAATAAACAACTTCATATTAAACTTCATATTAATTATTTACCTTAAATAGAAAAAAATATATATCTATTTAAATATAAAATTTTAATACATTGATATTTGTAAAATATAATTACAAAAAAATTGTTATAACTTTGCATACTCTGTATTTTAAAAACACTACATCTAAATGTATTTAAATATTTAAAATATTACATAATAAAAATAGCATTAACCAAACATGCAATAAATGTTGTACGAATTATTTAATTAAAAATTACTAGTTAGAAAGTTATAATTACTATAAAAACTTTATATTTATTAAAATAAATGCCCAACCTGAGTAATAAAAAATAATTATACAAACAATTTGCAGTTTACTTACTAAATATATTAATTAAAATATTTTACTAAAACATCCAAGTTATTTTAAATATTTTAATTGATTATTAATAACTATGTTGCTTGAAAATGGGTTTTCACAATAAATACATGTAATCTTGTTTAACAAAATATTTTGTATATAATTGATAGACAATTTCCCTGTATATAAAATTTATATTCTAAACACAAACTACACCAATTTAATAAAACTCCCTACCCCTCCCGGAGCACAATCACGTGACTTATTCGCAGGTGCTTCAAATCATAATTATTTACTAATATGACAAAGTTATTTTAACCTGTTTAACATATTTATATTGGATTTTATTGTACAAGGTCAAAATACTAGTTCTCTTTAAAAGTAAAACTACACAAAATATTAATACATTTTCTTGTGTAATAGAAATAACAACATTTACTTTTGCTTAGCGTATAATTGCATTATAAATGATTGGGGGATTCCCATTTTGACTATTCCAGTTAGGTAAAATTCAAAGTAATTTTATTTTTACAAGTTTCTGTGCACTGTAGTAATTGTTTACAAAACATGGGCATATAAAAAAATGCTAATAAAGTTATACCGTATTGTATATATTACGCAACAAACATGCACTCATGAAAAGTAGTGTTGTTAAAGTAAAATTGTGTTTTTTTTGTTGTAAAAATTTACCCTAATTGCGTGACCGACAGAAACACAAAGTAAGTACTTTCTATTGATATTAACTGTCATAAAGAGTCGGCTATAATTGAAAATGTGTCATTATGCATTTTTACTTGTGAAAGTGATTATTTAACAAATAATATTTTATTTTATATGATTTTTTATTTAACATGTACTATTTAATTTACATGTAATACACTGTTTATTATCTCGAAAAGTATTGCTAGTAATGTCATTTAGCATATATTTAAATTATAATAACTATTAATGAAAACTTTTGACCTTCATTACATGTGTTATATAAGTTTAAACAAATTTACAAAATTGTTTTAATTTATAAATTAAATGCCAAACTAGTGATAAGTGATAAGTCAAAAGTGTGCTTAATGTGCTTGATTTATTAGTTTTATAAAATTTCTACAACAATATTTTATAAAACATTAATTACCAATGTCAAGTGCGTTTATTAATCCAAGCACCATGCAATTATATTTCATTTTGTTTACATTTATGAGTGTTTGTTTAAATGCAAATTATGTGCTTTCAAACACGAATACCAACATTAATTTAACACAAAATTGTACGCATTGTGTTAATAATGGGTCACCCATTAATGAACATAATTTAACCAAGGTGAAGTTGAATAAGTTTGCAAATATTAGTTTAATTGTCAACAAAGTTAAAGGGATGGTTGAGAAGCGGTTTAATATTAGCGATAGTTTTGATGAGATTAATAATAATGCAAAATATTTGCATAAGTTTTATGCGAGTATTGAATCCAATATACGGCCCGTAAAACACAAACTGAAGGCATCGGCGCTTCAATTCATGTATTCAATGGATATAACATCTGATTGTTTGGACTCATTGTTCAAATGGTTTGAAGCCTTACAGCGAAATGAGTTGTGGGCCTATCAAAGTAAGTCACCATGTTTAATCTTCATAAATGCAATTATAAGTATCTTATCATACTTGTACAATTAGTACAATTTATAATTAATTTTTACTACAAGTTTTATTTACTTATTATAAGCGCTACAATTTTCGTATAAATATTGTATTAATTTATAAGTTTAATAACAAAATAATAAATAATTATAACTTAACCACATTAAAATAGTATAAAACTAAATTTTATAATATGTTGACAATTACTTATTTACGTAAATGCTTACCGATGATGTAGATTAAATATAATTTTACTTAATCTTAATATAATCTATTTATTGTAGCTATAATATTTATTATCTAATTATATATTTATTATAGATACATAATTACTGTTATTAGTAATTAAAGCTTTGTTTAAAAAAATTTAATAATAAAAATAAAACCTTGTTAGTGCAGATAACGACCGCAGTAATTGACATGATAATGTAAATAACATAGGTATAATATTTATATAACCATGCATAATAATTAGAGTGCAAGTGCATGAATGTTCAAACCTCGTTCATATGAACTCAAAGTAATCACACAATTATTTCACAATGGTCATTTCCTCAAACAATTTATTTTTATTTTTTACGCTATCATTCAAATAATATATAGATAATAATATTGTTAGTTAATACCACTTACTGTATATTTATATAACACATGTACTAACTTAATGTCTGATGGTTATAAAAACAATAATTACACTTAAAAATTCATGCCCTGACTTTGCACTAATACAAATAGCATGCTGGTAATGTAAATGTAAATAGCTTAATTATTTTTGCTTATATTCACAGTATTTGATTCAATGGGAAAACTCCCGTCGGGTCTATCGGATGGCGTTATCACGAGTTTTGGTGATTACGACCAGTGCTTAGCCGTTAAAAGCGGTCCACAAATGAATACCAAAACAATTTATGGCAAATACTGTTTAGTAAAGCCAGTCATTCCCCTCAATAATACCGACCAATTAATGCAATTTAATGGCCTTAATATATTGAATGATGAGACTAATAACTGGATTAAAAATCAAATAAGCACCAATATTAATAAATTAAAACTAATTCTTACTACTAATGTAATTAGTAATAAAATCTATGGCTTTCATTATGGTGTTTGCATACCATCGCAATGTCGGGCACAAGATTTAGAAAAATTTCTTAATACAGGTTAGCAATAATCTATATTTATAAACATAATAAAATATATTACATAAATCATTATGTTAAACTTAACAATATATTGTTTTAACAGTTTTAGGCCCAATAATAAGGATCCCAATTGAAGTCGGCCCTAATTGCAGTACAATTACGGATACTATTGAATATAATTTATTCAATATGACCATAATGTAAATTATTTGATCATTAGATTATATGTGATAGATAGATGTTATATATTAATATTCACATATTTTTAATTACAGATGTGTTACATTATTTTCAATCATCATGGTTATACTATCAACACTTTATGTTATAAACAAAACAAAATCAAATCATTTACCAATTGTCTTAGATAGATATTCAGCAAAAACTGTGTTTAACATAGTTGTCAACTCATTTTCATTATCCGAGAGCAACAAAAAATTGTTCAGTCCTTTAGGCGACCGATTGCTTATCGGGGAAGCGATGCTATTGTTTGCCATTACATGGTTTTCGGGGGCAACTCATTATACACTGAGCGCCACAACTGGTTTCGTTGGTTATAAAAAAATATTTAATAGCTTTTTGTTGGACATAATGCTGGACACTAAATATTTTTGGTTACGCACATTGTATCCGCGGGATATGATTGGTTTATTATGGTATGTATTTACCTTGAAGCTTATTTATAATCTTTTTGTAAAACTGTATTACTAATTTGTTTATTAAGATAAATTTATAGTATTAATACATTATTATTAATACAATAGTATTAGTATATCGATACAGTAGTTATATTGTAATTATTTTTTATTTAATTATTGCAGCGGAATTATTATAGCCTACGATTATTTTGGCCATAAATCACGTATACATACTCTGCGATCGTATATTCAATTTGTATTGGAAAAGTGGTCTAGATTTTTGCCTAAAATTATTGGGCCAATCATTTTAACCAATATCATCGGAATGGTAGTTAGCGGACCAATTGTCGACTCAATGAGAGATATAAACCCGTGTCCCACCAATTATTGGAAATCATTATTATTTATTAATAATTTTGACACAAATTTAACAACCTTGGTGAGAAATTAATATTTTTATAGCATTTGTTTATTAAGATTATTCACAAATATTATAAACTGTTATTTAGGTTTATAGTTTTGTTCAATTTTATACAATTATTATGTTTGATATTATGTTTGGTTATAACATCAATTGATAATAATTTAAAATATATTTTAGTTTTAAATCTATCGGTATAAATTTTATGAACTTGTAAATAATTTTACATTTATATTAATTACTTAGATATTGAAAAAAGTGAGAATAATAATACATATGAGTACATTTATATATTTAGTTACTACGATATATAATTCAATGTAATCTAGTATAAGTAATAATTATACTGTAATAAGTAAAAGTAAATAACTAGGTTAGATTTGATAAAATAATTAAATATAATAAAATAAACATTTTTGATCATTATTAATTAATATAAAATATTAATTACATAAAACAGTGTCCGGCAAACAGTTTCCTATTGAGCGCCATATTTCAACTTCAAATCCTATGCCCAATACTTATGGTAGTAATGAAATGGTCAACAAAATACGGGCTAATATTGAACACGTTAGCACTATTAACATCAACATTGTCAATAATAATACCCCGATTGTATCATGGTTATAAAATATTTCCACACGAATTGTGGCAAATGAGCGACATTTCCCTAATGAAGCAATCGTTGGCCAGATTTGTGTCATTCACCGATCAGTTTATATCAATTTTTATATTTGGTTTAATTATTGGATTTTTGCTGCGCGAGAAAAGTCACATTTTTACGTACATGGTCAAAAATAAAATACGCAGATTGTTTGGTACAATCATATGTTTTTCGATAACTATTTCCAGCATTATTTGGAGCGAGAATTTTAAAGATATAAATGTTGTGCCAAATCAAGTGAATTTAATTTTGTGGTACATTTGTGGCAAGTTTTTATGGTCAGCCGGTTTTATATGGATTATCATCATGGTTCAGTTTAGCAAAAATGGTAATATTTTAAAAAGCTTTATACGTTTATAAATATGTTAATTATTTGTATTTAATTAATTGTAGGAATCATCAATCAATTATTATCTACGAAAATATTTGCCGCAATTTGTAGACTTAATTTCGCTATTTATATGAATATTTTTACAATTGGAAACTTTCACGCGTTTACACGGCGTGAAAATATGGCCATCACTCATATAAATCAGGTTAGTAATTAAAATATGCTAAAATAATCTATAATTATTAACTGCTTGTACTTTATATTCGGCATTTATATTTTTAATTGCATGTAAATATTTATACACTATTACATTATAATTAAAATAATTTTAATAAAATCTATCTTATGTAAAAAACTGTAAAATAGATTTAACTCATAATTTATATAAAGGAGATGCTTATTGTAAATTAATTAATGGAAAATATCTTATCAAATAATAATTTAATTAATATTTATTTTGCAATTTAGTTACAGATCTATTACATTGATTTGACGGCCGCCGTAATTGTCTCGTATTTGCTATACTTATTGATTGACTTTCCGTTCATTAATATGTTGGAAAGTTTCAAAACACATACCAATCATAAAATTAATTCAACACTTTTGGATAATAATGATAATAATAATCACATTTATAATAAGCATAATAAAAATATCAACTTTAATATTAATGAATTAATAGTTTACAGCAAAAATAAGGATAAATATATTTGTGAATGAAATGTTTAACAAAAACAAAATATTATTTAAATTAGTTTTTTCAACACTGTATATATTTTTCATTTTACCCTTTTACTTTGATATTATTTGAATTAATTTTAGCCAATATTATTTGTTATTTAATTGTATTTTTGCTCAACCAAAAGAATTTATAATTATGCTTAAATATATTATTATGTGTTATATAATTATATTTTGTTTTTAAACTATTTATTAGCATAGATATACTATATATTGATCTCGGAATAATTATCTAAATAGATACTGCAATAAATTTGTTATTTCATAATTTTGATTAATTACAAGTAATTTTAATTAAATGATTGCATTCATTGTAAAATTATAAAATACTGTATTTATTTTACTGATATTTCTAGTTAATAAATAAATAAATTTTTAAATGTTTTTACAAATATAATTTTGTAAATTAAATTATACTTATATGTACAATTAATAATTAACAAATTCATTTTATATTGAGTTTATTTTATATGTCTATAATTTTAAAATATTTAACAAATTATAGTTATTATTACATTTTATTTAAGAGTAAGTATAGAAATATTATCATAATTTAAATTAGCATGTTTTCAAAATATAAAAATAACTTTGATTGTCTCGTATTTGTTATACTTATTGATTGACTTTCCGTTTATTAATTTGTTGGAGAGTTTCAAAACACAATTCAATCAATTATATATTAATATATTAATGCAAACAATTTTAACGTTAATAAAAATAATAGTGTTATTAATAATAATTGTAATCACAGTAAAGACAACGATATAAATGTCAATGAATTAATTGTTTACAGCAAAAACCAATACAAATTGTAAATATGTGTTTTAATGGATAAACTGGCAAAAAACATATTTAATAAATAAATGATATGTTTACTAAAATATAAATTTAAGTATGGAATGGAAATATAATTTAATTAAATAAAGTTTTATTTTTAAATATATTATAAATATTATTGAAAATGTAAGCATATTTTTAACCTAAATAAATTTGAATTGTTATGTGAAAATGTTATATAATATAATTCTATACATTTATCATTATTGTTTTGTTTATTTAAGTTTAATTACATGATCATTGATAGTTTCCAATATTATTTAGTTTAACAACAGGGAAAAATACTAAAAATACTTACTGTATGTATTGTAATACTAAAATAAACTTACAAATTAATAAAGTGTACAATGTCAAATAAGTTTACTAATTATTATTAAATATTATTTAGAAAATAATTAGTAAATATAATTATACATTGAAATAAAATGTTTTGATGTCCCAAACTTACAAAGATTATGATCTTTTGCAATTAAAATTATATTTATTAATATTATTTCATTAATAGTAACTTTCATTATTTATCAACTTGTATAATGTACATAATACAGAAACGCGATTTATTTAATTACTTAATCTAATCTACATTGATATAATCAACATCTTATATAAACAACATGTTAGAAGTTTGGCTCCACTTTTTATATTAACAATAAGTGGGAAATGTTTGTAAGTTATAATGAAATACAGTTAAAATATAATAATATATAATAGTTAAATTGCTTAATAAAATAAATTAAATAGTTAAAGTTAAACAAAATAATTATAATTAATAAATAACTTGAAATACACCGTAAATGCATACTAAACATCACAACACTAATATAGTGTTTATATACGGACCTACTATACAGTCTGTACTCGGTTTTGACAGACGCGTTAAATTCAAGTTTGTGTAAAATCTATTGTACAACAAACAATCCACAATCAAAAACAATCATAATGATTCAGCTCAAAATCACCATGATACATATAATCTTTATGGTTCATAGAAATGTAACACAAAAAATATATAAATCCGACACTATTTCTGTCAATACATTTATCCATCAAAAATATCTCACAATATCTCAAAAATATCTTATTTTACGACAAAAATAAAATCTCTCTCTCTCTCTCTCTCTCTCTCTCTCTCTCTCGAGTAAATATATTTTGATAAATTTTATTCAATTTATAAATCAGTAGATGTTTTGCGCTTTTATTTTTGGTTTTTCATTGAGTTTTTTAGTTTGAAAACCACACAAATCGATACGAGAGACGGAGAAATAGATTTTATTTTTGTCGTAAAATAAGATATTTTTGAGATATTGTGAGATATTTTTGATGGATAAATGTATTGACAGAAATAGTGTCGGATTTATATATTTTTTGTGTTACATTTCTATGTGAATTGTATTGGTATTAAAATGTGTGAATGACATGAAACCTATTTATTTGTTATCAAAAATTTCAATTCCTTTTTATCGTTGTATTAGTTTTATTATTTTTTGAACAAAACTATATAACAATTTATAATTTAATTTTATGCTTATTTTGTGATAGAGTTTTAATCCGCTTATGATTTATTATAATAATTAACTCGAGTTTTTAAAGAGAGAGAGAGAGAGAGAGAGAGAGACTTTGAAAAATATTTAAGTTAATGAAGTGTTTGATTGAAAGACTGTTTTTTCCAGTTATAAAACTAAAAGCCATTTAAGCTATAGTTTTCTCGCAAAATAATGTACAAAATGTGTGCACTTTTACGCCTATGTATTAACTCTTACTTAATGTTTTGCCAATTAATGGCATATATTTAAGTAGTATTTCTTTTTCAGTTGACTTCACGTTTGAATATACAGAATATTGAGTGAATTTTTGTGTTAAAACTAATGGTTTTGTATTTTTCATTCGTGTAATTGAGAGCAAAACACAAGAAAAGCATTTATCAAATATACTGTCGGCCTTTGTATTCATTATACAACAGTACACTATAAGTATGTTTAGTGAATACAGAATATTCTGTATAATTGATATCGTAATTAACGTTTCAAAATGCATTATCTCTCAAAAAATATGTCAAATACAGGAATCACTTGTTATGTTAAATGTTAGCCAAATATAATAGAGTTGTCATTAAAAGTTTCGCTCATTTTTGATTAAATATACATGTATTTTGCAAATGAATTATTATTATTATTATACCAGAATTTTTCTGACAACGTGTTAATCGAGAGTATGTTTTACTTAAAAATAATTTAATGTTTTAAGTTTTAATAATGGGTTTCTAAAATCCATTTCACAAAAGTGTGATAGAGTTTTGTTTGAGATTTATTTTACTTTAAATTATAGTAATTTATAAAAATGTTTTATTATATTTTTGGTCGATATGAACATGAAAATCATAATCTGGTAATTTATTCAATTAATATCCCTAATAATACTTTAATTAAATTAATTTAAATTAAAAAAATTTATTACTTTATTTACCATTTGGTAAATTCTACATGAAATCTAAAATTTAATTATAAGGTTAATATTCAAGTCATTTATTAAAATACACACATAATTAGTATTATTAAAGAATTAATAAGCAATTAAATGTTTGTTATTAAAAACGAGATTAATTTTATAAATGTTTTAAAATTTAATTAAAATTCTTGTAAATAATTGAAAAGTGGTTATAATAGGAGAAAAATCAGCAAAAAATGTCACACATTTAACAGATGATAGGCTTTACGAGTGAATTACTCGAGAGCTTCTCTACAAACACTTCAACAAAAAAAAAACTAATAAATAAATCTCTATTTAAGGCAATTGTTATCACTTTTGGGCTCAAAATATGTGTGAGATATAGGAAAACATAAGTGGAAATCTGTTTTCAAGTTTTATTTAATATTTATATATTATGTTTGTCTCGTCTCTTATGTTTGCTTATTCTTTGTTATGTCTGAGAAATATGTCGATTATTTTATTGGGATTTACTTTTAATGGTAACTATTTTTGATAATGAAGCTAGGTTATTATCACGCTTAATCCACATGGCTAATAATATTTTAGAAATTAATTAATAAGTACTGGTAATCTAGTGAGTAAATATTTACAATTAGTTATGTGTTTCATTCATAATATTTACATATTATAAAAGCACGATAAAAATAGTTATACTGTATATGGAATATATAAAGTAAAATAAATAAATTATAATTAAATTAAATCTACATGTAAAACCAAGTTAAATTTACTAGTGTTAACACTCATTTATTATAAATGTATGAAAAATAATTATGCCTTAACCAATTTAAATAATTGACTGACATGGTGATTCTTGAGAAATTATTTTTGATAAACAAAATTACATGTTTTGTAAAAATATTTTACTATAAAATTATATGAATATAAATTATACACAAGAGTTGTGTTTCATTTTTCAGACAAAACTGATTGAATTAAACACGAGTTGGAAAAACATTTTTCATTGATTTTTGTTTTCAAAACACACAATACATGTAACCATTGTTTGCGATGCAAAAGTCAACAGAGAAATGTGTTTTCAAAATGTCAAATAATATATTACATTAACTTTTCAGTCGTTATTATAATAATTACAACAAAACTCACTTATGTTTTACTAATGTTTTTGAATTTATTTAATACTCAAAAATGCATCACTAATTAAAACGATTGCTTTAAATACGGATAGTTTTGAAGTCATATAATTACATACAAATGGCATACAATGGCTATACTTAAGCCTAATTCACAACGATTAAAACCATCCCTATGTTAGATCTTAAGACCCATTGGACTAATCAATAACAGACTAATTAATAATACATATGAAGTAACCATCAGTTAAAATCAGTCCAAACACTCGACCATCAAATGGTGAATTAGTTCGCCGATTGAATCCTAAGTCCAAGAGCTTTAAAATGTTTTAATAAATTGTTAATCAGTAGCTAATTATACAAATCACATGTCATATGAAATTTACCAAGATGATTATTGACTCTCTCTCTCTCTCTCT
>CAJPIZ010001255.1:0-17663 GCA_905368565.1 Medioppia subpectinata | reverse complement strand
GTGTCAAGTTTTAGAGGTGCAAAATGCTAAACAAAAGTAGTGGTCGAAACAGACACCACTCACTTCTTTGACTCTCAGGGCAGCCATTTTTATCGGGAATCAAATGAAAATTTGTCCGAATGATAACCAATAGTTGCCGATAATAATAGCTATTTTATAATTTGAATTAATTTTTTTTATCACAATAATAATGAATTTTCTATTTTCTATTAAATCTGTCCGGTTTTTATTCGGTTAAGCCAATAGTACATTAATACCCAGTACACAATTATTAATAATTTTATATTTATCAACTCATTTTATGCAGGATTAAAATGTGCTCATGATTTTGACATTAAAAGCTCCAAGGTTAGGAATTGATAATTTTGATATTTAATTGATATTTTTTGGTATATAAAATATTCTGAGCAGTTTAATTTATCTTTATTTTCATTACCACCTTAACAATTCAACTGTGTTTTGCAAATGGACTATAAACTAGGTAATTTAAACATTGACAAATAATAACTTAAATAATACAAGTTGTAAAACTTTGTTTAATGAAAATCATTAAATTATTATATTCCTTATTCTGTATTAAAATAAAAAATTATTATTATTATAATTTATTAAATTAATATTAATCAATCATCGTTATTTTTTTATCGATGCAATAATGACAGCCATTATAGCGACTGTGTCCGCACACTAAAAACGGGCGTTGGCCTACTAAAACGTGGTACGTGCACGGTCCCGCTACAGTAATCTACACAGTGGTAGTTACATGATTTGGACCTAGATGACAAGTTTAAACAACTGGCCGCAGGCGCGCCGTACGGCTCACGATATTACACACGCTTTGAGTTAGAGGACAGTTACATCACTCGACTGCCGGCCCGTATATTTCACGGCATACAGTTTGGCGAACTCAAGTTTGTCGGTTGTAGTAAACTATCATGTGTTGACCCTGGTGCTTTTGACGGACTCGGACCACGTATCAATCGGTTCACCGCTGAGTTGTCTAATTTCAGGTATTACCATATAAGTTTATCAATACCATGGTTAGATGTTCAAAAATAATCATACTGACTCGTGAGTGAGTGAGTTAGTGAGTGGGGAGAGAGACTCTCTCTCTCTCTCTCTCTCTCTCTCTAATTAAACGATTTATAACATTTCTATAATTATTCTAGACACATGTTCGTACATAAATATTTACAGTACATCGCGTGGCTATTTACGGTGCACGCTAAATTTCGCCGCGTTGAGTACATTGACTAATGTGGAGACCATTGAGATAAAGGGCAGTCAAATTCTAACAATACCGGAAAACGCATTCAATGACAATATGGGTGTACTCACAAACTTGCACACCGTTGACTTTGGCGGCAGAACGACCAAGGGTGTTATACAAAACATTAGCGCAAAAGCATTCTCCACATTACGAAGTTTGTATTTTGCCATTACAATACATTCATTACTCACTGATATATACTATACCATACTGTATATTGTAAACTTAATAATAAGTAGAAGTCATCTAGCATGTTTTAAAATATGTATAGTTTAAGTGTACATTTTACAACAAATTGTATAATTAAATATGAACATAGAGTTTTGCGCACACATTTTTTATAAACTTAAAGTTAATTAATAATTTTTAATTACATGATCACATTTAAACAATATACAGACGTGCGCCTTATAGACGTGTCCAATCAGAACATCTCGGTGATTGGCCAGGATGCGTTCACATTCAACTACCGTAACGACGAGCGGCTAACCATACGACTAGAGTCTAACTCGTTGACCGGGCACGGTTTCGTGGGTCGGGTGTTTCCCATCAATCGGCCCCTAACCATAACAATGGGCGGCAACGCTAAGCTCCACTATTTGCCCGAGGCAACTTTCTATGATCTATTTGTCGAAACGGGTGGCTACAAAAATACACTGGATTTGGGCGGCGATCAGATGGAGATTGACGTAAACAACGAATGGATCGTCAAGTAAAACATCTTGGTGTTATGTGATATCATATGACACGTAATGTTAAGTCATGTGACATCACATGACGCCCCATATAACGTCATATGAAAATATATAACTTAATCCTGTGTACAATTTATAATAGGTATAAAGTGGAGTTAGATTTGAAGGATAAGCTGTTCAACGCGTGGGGAGACGACGGCCGGGAACTACTCAAACACACTGACAAACAGATGCAAAAGCCGGCGCCCACTGACGCAACTAACGTTGTCAACGATAGTGATGATCTAGATGATTATTAGCCAAAATTAATTAATGTCATTTGTGTTTCATTTTGTAACGCGATAAATTTTTACGATTGTTTTATTTGAAGTTTCAATGTTTGTATTGCTCTATAAAATAAAGTTCATAAAACATAATTTAAAATATGCTTTTATTCTTATGATTTTTTATTTAAGATCAAATTAGTTATTGATTATAACTTATATTTTAGAAAACTGATCAATTAATTACAATCTTTTAATAAAATAAATTACACACGGAATAATAATACATTATTTATTAATTATAAATTGCTCAAGCTTCTGTGCAATAAATAAAACAAATAGTTTAACACTTTTTATTTTTTAAAATAATTTTTTGAGGACTAAAAGTAATTTATAATATAACTTTATACTCTGTTTATTTATCTAATCAACTTCATAAGTTATTTCGTGAAATTGATTTAAAATTAATTGATATGACAATAATAATAAGCTGTAAATTGCTATTTATCAAAACATAATTTCACCAGCTTGAATGCTACTCATGAGTATGATATTAAAATTGCCAAGGTACATTATTTGATAAAAAATTTTGTAATCAATTAAAAAGTATATAAATCCTTTAACTTAATTATCGTTTTTATTACTATTTAACAATAAAATTGTGACTTTTGAAATGGACGCTAAACTAGGTAATTAAAATTTTTAAACATAGCATTAATAAAAAATTATAAAAAATCACGATTAAAATTTATAAATTGCTTATTTTTCAAATATAATAAATAAAAACCAGCTGTGATTGAAATAATAAATCTCACATATTTATTAAAATAGCCACGTTATTACTGTCGGTGCTATCACTGACTCGGGCGAGTGATTTCTGTCCAAACCCGGAGGAATTTGCACCATGCACGTGCCTGAACGATGTTATTACATGTATCAACGCCGAGAAAAAATTGAACCTTGATGATAAGTTCAGACTACTGGCCGCCGGCGCTCCGCCCGGCTCTCGATTCTATACCCGGTTTGAGTTGGAGGACAGTTACATCACTCGACTGCCGGCCCATATATTTCACGGCATACAGTTTGGCGAATTAAAATTCTCAAGTTGCACTCAGCTGTCGTGTGTGGACCCTGGTGCTTTTGAGGGACTAGGATTTTGTATCAATAAGTTCACTGCTGAATTAACTAATTTCAGGTATACAATATTGCTATTTACTGTTGCTAACATGTTACTAAAGATTTTACTTTAGTATAGTAGTACTTTACTTTATATATAAGGTTTGTGATTTTCCAATTTATGCTTTGAATTTATATAAAATAATGTATAAAACTTAAACATTAATAGCTATGCATTTCATTTACTCTTTATTTTTATTCTCTTAATTTTACAACTTGCTTAGTCAATGTAAACGGGTGTAAAAAACGAAGCATAAATTGACAAATCACAAAACATATTAGCTTGATATTTGAAAAAAAAACTTTACAAAATATATTCTACCTGAATGTTTTTAAAAATGTAATACCATCTACAGTTTAACATCGATCACATTTATTTATTTTGAATCTAGCGCTCCGGTTAGCGCGTCGTGCGATCTGTTCGCCGCGTTGAGTACATTGACAAATGTGGAGACCATTCAGATCACTGACAGTCAAATCACTCAAATACCGGCAAACGCTTTCAATGACGGTATGGGTGAACTCACGCACCTGCGCAAGGTTGATTTCGGTGGTAAACTGCTCAAGGGCCATATTCACACAGTTAACCAACGTGCATTTTACACATTACCAAGTTTGTATTCTTGAATATAGCAATTGGATAAATGAATGAATCAAACATTTTTTGTGTCAAAGTTAAGCTAGCATATAATTAAGTTAGATTATGTACTGTAAATGTTGTGTATAAAGTGTTTATTAAGTTTACTATTGTTTATAATTCTAATTAAATATTGACAAATATTCTATGTTTAAATATTAGCTAATATTTAATTGTATTATCATACAAATTAAACATAGATGTAAGCCTGATCGATCTGTCCAACCAGAACATCTCGGTAATTGGCCAGGATGCGTTCATGGTAAAACATACAAACGTCGAGCGACTCAACATACGACTAGAATTAAACTCGTTGGCAGGGCACTCTTTTACCTACGAGGTGTTCCCCATTAATCGGCCCCTAAAAATAACCATGGGCGGTAACAAACAACTGCATTATTTACCAAGAAGCACATTTTACTACATATTGGCCCAAACCGGTGACATTGTAATCGACTTAAAGGGCGATCAGATGGAGATTGACGTAAACAACGAATGGCTCGTCACATATAAAGATGATATCAATTTAAAGGTGAAGCTCACGAACGCCATGGGAGACGACGACCGGGAACTACTCCAACACACTGTCGACGAAATGCGTAGACCTGTGCCCACTGACGCCTCCAACGTGGTCAACAGTAATAATGATGATCATAACGTTTAAAGTTTATATCTTATTTAAATAAAATATTTTGTCATTTTAATATTTTTTGTTGGTCTGAATAAAATAATGTTTACGCTTACTTTATTTGAAATATATTTATATATTTATTCTTTTATATTTATTGAATTATTTGTTAATTATTTGTAAGGTATTTGGAGTTTAGGTGAATGTTTTGGTGAACACAGAATATAAAAAGTTAAATAAGTTGCAGTCGTTGTATGTGTTTATGCAAACAGTATTTTATTTATTTAATTGGTGAACACGAATGAAAATGAATGGTACAAATATTATTGTAGATATGGTGGAAAACAATTGATTAAAACATTGAATTAAAGTTAAAAAATACAATTGAATTGAAGGTACACTTGTGTACGAGAGTTGGGTCTAAGACAGACCGTGTGGTGCATAAGGCATACAGAATAAGGCATTAATTGTTACATTTTGTAAGTATAATGATAAGCATTCAGTGTTTGTGTTTGTGTTGGACTTTATATAGTCGGTTGTGTACAGAGATTGGGGTCACTTTGACCTGATTTGAGTCCACTTATGGAGAGAATGTATATTGTGTTTTGTGTACAGAATGTGAGGGCTATTTGTGGGACAATTGAGGGCTTTGTCGGTAAGTTTAGGGTTAGTGTTAACCGTGGGTTGTATTTCAGGGCACAACTGAAATAGAGACTGATTTCAAGTGAAAGGGCTACTAATGATAGTGAAAAGTGGGACACAATTAGTGACACAATTCTGGGAATTGAATAGCCATTGAGTTTGGCCATAGGGTTTGGGCTATGGTATGGGAGTTATGGTATGGGAGTTATGGTATGGGAGGCAATGGTATGGGAGTTATGGTATGGGAGGCAATGGTATGGGAGTTATGGTATGGGAGGCAATGGTATGGGAGGCAATGGTATGGGAGGCGATGGTATGGGTGTACTGCTGGGCGCACATAGATTAGGGCCAAAGAATTGGGGCCGGAATGCAAGGGCACTCACTATACCTTTATATATTTAATATAAAAACTGATTATAAATTTCAGTTGAATTACAGTATTTTTAAAAAATAAACATTTTAAACAGAATAATAATTTTTGACAAAAGATATTAACATATTATGCTTAATAATTGCTTTATTTATATTGGATTGCATTGATTGTTTAATTTTATTACATAGATTAATATTTAGGCGGTTTATTCATTTCCTCAATAGTATGGCTGAGTAGTGGCCGGCCGTCGGCACCGATCGCATGCAGGAGCCGATGGTTGAGATCGAGGCTAACCTTCTGCTCGACTAACCATTTATTGTTTAAATCAATTTCCATGAGATCTCCGCTCAAATCAATTGTGTTTTTCTTATTTGCTTTGAAAACCCCTTTAAATACATTTTGGGGCAAATATTTGAGTACTCTATTGGCCCCGAGTTTCAGTTGAGTGACCGCACCGTCTGTCACGATATCGCCGCCAAACGACGTGCCCGTCAGTGCGTTGCCCATCAGGTTTATAGTCATACCATCGCCGATATAATCAGATAGATTAAACGCGCTGTCATCTACCCTGGTCAAATTGTGATACGATACATCCAGTTGTTTCAGCGCTAATAATTATAAATAAACAAGTTTAGTTATAATATTAATTTTATGCGTTTATAAAAAACAACCATGATTTTTATACCGATACCTTTTAAGGCAGAGAATGCCTCTTTGCCAATGCGCTGGAGTTTACCGCCAGAACCGCCATTACTGAACGTAATTGTGGTTAAATTAACCTGGTCACCCAGTTTATTATTAAACGCTTGGTCAGGTATCTTGGTCCACTCACTTCCTATTATGGCTATACTCTCTAAACATGTCAGTGAGCTTAACGCGCCAAACAGGTCACAATCCTTGCCCCTTAATGAACTAGGTGAAATAAATACAATAAAAAATAATTGTAATAATAAAACATTGTTATTTATTATATTAATTACTGTACCTTAAATTGGTAAGCGTGGCTTCAAACCTGGTCACACTGGCCTCCTGTCCGCCAAAAGCCATTGGATGTACGCAAGCTAGCTGTGAACAACCGGTCAAAATGATCTGGTTGAATTGCACCCCTTTAAACATATAGGCGTCCAGTTTTGTGACGGCTGTGCTCATCAACTCAAACGTTTCGTACGACCGATTCTCAGCTCCGTTCAATAGGAGCTCCATAATAGGTGCTAGGTCAATTGGCTCAGTGGCCACACACTTAATACGCTTGCCATCGCAACTACAGGGACTGATCACATCCGGGTCTGACGGACAGTACTCTCCGTTTACCACAATTGCGGGGATAATTAGTTGAAAACCTGTGAAAGTTTGGGGAAAATGTTTTATTTTGTATTTTTTTTTGGTATGTATTACAGTATAAGAGTGTTTACCTATTATTGCATTCAGTGATAGCATTGTATTGATTGCTATTCTCTGTGAATATAATATTTGTTATGAATGTTTTCACATCTTATTTATATTGTTAAGTGTTTTTATCAATCATTTTGGTTTATAGTAATCTCTCTCTCTCTCTCATTTCAGGTATTACCATATAAGTTTATCTCTCTCTCTCTCTCTCTCTCTCTCTCTCTGTTTAAATTGTCAATAATCTGTTACCTTGAACTATTTCATTAGTAAAACTAAAAAATAAATTTAACAAATATATAAGATTTGTTTAAAGTGAAAAATGTTTTCATAGAATTAATTATATCAAGATTAATTCTTAAAATCAGATACTTTAAACCAATATCAATTGGAGCAATGTTATTATCTATTAATTAATTATTTCACTATAATTTTGATCAAAATATCTATGAATAGGGATGAACATAAAGTGCATTAATAAATTTCATTAGAAATTATATCTAGATAACATTATTTTTACACACCTTTAATATATATTTAATTTTTCGTAGAAATAAATGCAAATTCGCACTAATAGTTCCAGATTAATTTTATTTTACAAATAATTTTTTAAAATTAATTGTAATTTATGTTATTATAATCTAAATTAATTAGATTATGCAAAAATATTTTGAAAAAACTCTACTAATCTATTGCAATGAATTGCACATGTTCCTATTAAAACTTCTTATCAGATTTTAGTATTTTCAATTGAATGCTAATATATTTTTCAAAATGTATAAATACATAAAAATTAGTTTCAAAAAATCAACACAATTAAATCAATTGTAAAGATTGTATAAATTTTACAAAATTTAACATGATTGTAAAACTAGGTAAGTTTTTAAAAATATATTGAATAAAAATTATTTAAACATAATGCTCATTAAATAAAATACATAAAAAAATTAATTTCATAATTCTAGCAATCCTGGTAATATGGTCGTTGGCAACATTGAGCATGGGGTGCGACTATTGCCCAGACTCTGATCTATTTGCACCATGCACGTGCTATCAAGACGTTATCACTTGCATTAACACCGCCGACGATTTGGACCTTGATGAAAAATTCACTCAACTGGCAAACGGGGCGCCCAAAGGCCTGTACAACACGTTCATATTGGAGGACAACTACATAACCTCATTGCCCGCATCATTGTTTCACGGCATTAGGTTTAAACACATTATACTCAACGGGTGTTCAAAGTTGTCGTGCGTTAATCCCAACGCTTTCAATGGACTCGGAGATGATATCCAGACATTTACGTCCGATATAAGCGACTTTAGGTATGCATATTGAAATATATTTAATTAATTTAAGTATGGTATAAGTTTTTATATCAATAATAAATAACATTATGGTATTTATTAAAGTGCACCAAAAAATCAGACTTGCGATCTGTTTGGGGCGTTGAGTACATTGAAAAATGTGGTCTCCATTAAAATCACGGGCAGTAATGTACCGGAAATTCCCGACAATGCCTTTAGTCAACCGCTGGGTCCGCTTAAATACCTCGAGCAGATTGACTTTGGTGGCAGTCGGACACCGGGAAAATTGACCAAGATCGGACACAACGCATTCTCAACACTCAACAGTTAGTATTTATACCAAAACAAACTACCCATGCATAAAAATAATATAAAACTAACCATATTTAATGTACCATGCTCACAGATTTACAGCTCGTGGATCTTTCACGACAAGCGATAGCATCGATAGGCGCGGAGGCCTTCGCGATGAGCACCCGGTCTAACGACGTGCTGGAAATAAACCTGGAGATGAACCGCCTGTCAGGGCCCGGGTTTGGCCAACGGGTGTTTCCCCTCAACCGACCCGTTACTGTCCATCTGAACGGTAACATGAATTTAACGCAATTACCGGAAACCGCTTTTTATGACATGTTGGCCGCCGGCGGACACGACCGCAATCGGGTCTACATTACCGGCCCTCAGATGGAGATCGACCGCAACAACCTATGGTTAGTCCAAAACAAGGTTCAGTTGGATCTGAAAAATAAGCTGTTTGGCGCGTTGGGTGCAGACGGACGGCCATTACTTGACCACACTGTAAAACAGATGGACAAAGACCCGGCTAACTTTACCATCAATGACAATTTTTATGATATGGATTAAGCTTATTTGATTTTTATATTGGATATTTTGTTTTATTATATTGGATTACTTTTTTTAATTGATTGTTTAATTATTATTTGCTAAATTTTAATAAATATTACCGAGCATTTAATTTATTGTAGTTATTTTTTTAAAATAATTTACTGTATTTATTTTTAGTGGCATTATTAATAATTGAACATGAGAAACTGTAATTTACTTTGTGTGTAATTATAAGTACAAGTATTCAACATTTATTATGAATACATTGGGGCCACAACATAAGAGCCAATACTTTTTTGTTAAATGTTTTTAATTAAAAATCAATTTTTTGGATTATTATTTAATAAATTGGAAAAATAATAAAGAAAAAGTTAAAAATCTTGATAAAAAAAGATAAAAGTTATCATGCGACAGCCGGGAGTCGAACCCGGATCAACTGCTTGGGAAGCAGCTATGCTAACCGTTATACCACTGTCGCTGTTAACCTTGCATTCGCTACATATATATATTTGAGCTATACTGATATAAACTGTCACTTAATTCACAATGTTTTATTTTGTATGGCGCATGTTATTGCTATGGTATTGTTTGGTTGAATTCATCGCTGTTTAGTTTATTTTGCCATTTATTTATTTTGATTATGATCATTTTATTTTAGTCGGTATTATGCCTGTTATCTAGATAGAGTACTTGTTTTTACATTGATTATTTTTACTCATATTTTAATATTATTAATTTTTGTTTGATTTAGTTTACAAAGGCGCTTTAATTAATCACTTTATTTGTTATAATACATTATTAATAATTGAGTCAAACAATTATCACCTAGAAAATATTTTTACATATTATCTAGAATCTAGATTCTAGATTTTCCAATGTTGTAATTATTAAATTTAATTAACAATAAAACATGTTGAAAACAATTTTACTTTTATTTATTTCCCTAATTAAAAGTTGAAATAGTTTAAATTGTGTACTTTTTAATTACAAAAGGGGTTAGCCATATGGTTTATAAATAAACTAACAAAATTAATTAAATGTTATAAATATGCTAAAATAAAACTAATTAAAAAGCCTTATAACAAAATAAAAACACAAAACATGTCTACAAACGGCTAAACACATGCATTAATTCTTGTTTAAAAGTTTTAAATTAAAATTATTAAATAAATCATACGATATAAAAATCACCATCATATAAAAACTTGTTTTACCGTATCAAAAATGTCCAACTTATCGCTCAGCGCATTATTCATCAGCGTAATCATTATATACCTAGGTAAATGTCAACATAAAATCTAACCTATCTTAATCAAACTAAAAAATAATTATTATAAAACTTCAAGTTCATTTAATAACTCAATACCAACTTAATAACCATATATATATTTAATCATGTAAAGTTTACATTGTACATTTTATCATAGTAAACGATGCGAGTCTACTGAACCCCAACCGGGGCATCAAAATCGACAGCAGAACAAACCAGGCAACAAGTGCTGGGGGTAAGTCAGGGGCGAACCCCGAGGGCAAAGCGCGGGGCAAACCAGTAAAGGCCGACACCGACGACGACGACGGCGAGTATATACCCGAAGCGGGCGAAGAGGTGGACAACACCGACGCCGTGGCGGGCGATGACGACGGCGACGACGGCTCCTATAAGCCGGAGGCCGGAGAGGAAACGGACAGTACGGACGCCGAGGCCGGCGACGACGGAGAGGACGGCTCGTATAAGCCGGAGGCCAACGACGAACACGACGGCGAAGAGGAGGCCAAAGGGGGCGCCGCCGACGGGACTGAAGGTACGGACTATACCGTAGAAGTGTTTGATTATCGAGAGGAGGGTAGCGATGGGACAGACGGTACGGACAGTACTGTAGACTATGTGGAAGAGGGCGAAGAGGGCACCGACTATACAGAGGGTAACACCGATTATACCGGGGATTACACAGAGGGTACTACCGATGAGTATGCGGATAGTGGCGAACACGCCGGGGCTACCGATTACCTTGAGTATAGTGATGCCACAGAGGCTGCTGATGAGTCAGGCGATGTGGAATATGTTGTGGATGTTGAATATGTAGATGACCAAGATCAATATGAGATTTTACGTGATAAAAAGTCGCTAATGTTTTAACTGGTGTACTTTAATTGGTGGAGCTTATTATAAATAGTATTAATTAGATATAGTATTAAATTGTAACTCGTACATCTTGCAAAATTATTAATGCATTTAAATGTTTAGTTTGGAACTATGATGATGTTTTTTGTGTGTATAATTCTCATTAAAGTAAAATAAATTAAAATTCTTCTTATATGGGCTTTCCTTTACAATTATTTTAAATTAATTTCATTGCATTTATTACATGAACTAAATGTACATGTAACTTTACTGTAACTTACATTCATAAAAATTATTGCATCGACAACTAAAATGTACTATGTAAAAGGGTAAAAAAATAAACACTTAATTATTTTAAATTATTTTAGAGTTTCAGTAATTGGAAAAAATTAACTGGGTTAATTGTTAAATAAGCGCACATTTCACACATACCTACCTTATTATATACAGAGGCGTCCAAAGCGATGAGGGGTAGGGTTGGACCCACCGACGAGACCCCCTCCCAGACGGACGTCATGTTAAAAGAGTGGAATATAAAGGATAAGCTGAAAGAGGGTCTGAAGGACTTGGGAGGGCTGATAGGCCTGGGAGGCAACACCACCACTGAGTCCGAGTTTGAGTACTACGACGACGAGGCCTTGTCTACCAATAAGGACGGCGTGGTTACCGACGCTGACGGCAACGAAGTGACCACAAGTGGGTGGGAAAAGTTGTGGGAAGGGCTGGACATTCAAACGGAAATAGTAGAACCTGGTACGCTTTATTTGTTACCATCATGACGATTAACTTGATTAATAATTATGATTATAAGTTATGAGCTTGTTTGTTGTAATACTTTAATTTTTTACTATTTTTTTATTTCACCAAGGTCAATTTTAAATGTATTTATTTATTTTACTAAAAGTTATAATTTATTTTAACTAACATAATAATGACATTTAATTTATTTAAATTCTCATATCCAATAACTTTCACTTTCACCTAAGTTAATAAAATTGTATAAATTATTACAAATAATGTCAAAATGCTATTAACATTATAAAACTGCTATAGATTACAATGATATTAATTTAAGCATGCTCTAAATGTATTTTAAATAAAATATCAAAAATAACAACTATTAACAAAAGGCTAAATACAAAGCATTTAACATTTCATAAAAATATTAATTTATTTTATTTGTAAAACAAAATACAAGTGAAAAGCGAGGAAGAAATCGACGAAATATTAGCCGATATTTACAGATATGGAGACAAAGATCGTAAATATCCGACTGAATTCAAAAGTTGGCTTGATACATTTTGCATGTATTTAATTAATTGAGAATATTGTGTTTTACTTACTACATAATTAATTTAATTACTACCACAGCAATAGTACGGCAAATGTCAGAGCGTTGCGCAACTATTTTAACAGCTATTTTTACACCAAAACTATCATGAGACAATTCGCTGAGCATATGACCGTTGGCTATAATGATTTGAGCATGGCCATGTGCAATAATAGCAAGATGAGTGATGATACTATTCAAGTCATTGACAAACAATTACCATTGATAAATGAGAAGTGGGACGTGTTTAAAATGCTCCGGGATCAGTTTATGATTGTCGTGGCCAACGCTACCGGAATGAACCCTAAAAGTAGAGTTAAAACAATGCTCTGGTTAGTTTTATTTAATTAATTTAGTTATCATAATTACTTTTAAGCAAGCTAACTTGCCCAATTATTAACATTACATTAATCTCTCTCTCTCTCTCTCTCTCTCTCTCCTCAATAAATTACTCTCTACTCCCGATATAACTAACAATCAAACTGATAGTCACTTCGAGCACTACATATACAAGATGTCGAGTGTATTTCCGACCGAAAATGGAGGGCAAATAGCGTTCGACGAGTTGATTGCCGTATACTTTAAACCGGCGCTCAAATACTTTGAGGGAAAGGGACACAAACCGCAGGACAACTGTCCCTTCGATGCCAAAGAGGCGGCCCATCACGCGAGCAAAGAGGTTATCAAATCATTGCAATTGGGTTTGATAAAGGGCCTGGATAATTTGGTCACCCGGGCCAGATCAAGGGTACCCAAACTGGCACATAAAACCAAAGCCAAATAGGTTGAGTTAATCGGTTTTGTTTTTTTAAATTTATTATCTTGAATAAATAATATAATTTAGTTTTAACATTGTAATAAATGATTATTAATTGTAGTTAATAAATAATTGAGTGAATTATTGATAATAAATTATTATAATTGTAAATAATAACACACTTGACATTATTTTCAGGAGATAGAGAGAGAGAGAGAGAGAGAGANACTCGTCGAACGCTATTTGCCCTCCATTTTCGGTCGGAAATACACTCGACATCTTGTATATGTAGTGCTCGAAGTGACTATCAGTTTGATTGTTAGTTATATCGGGAGTAGAGAGTAATTTATTGAGGAGAGAGAGAGAGAGAGAGAGAGAGAGATTATATGAAAGATATTAATCTTGTATTAATTTAAGAGATTTATTCAAACTATTAAAAATGAAATTATATTACGGATGAAGAAAACAAAGCATATTATGAATGCTTTTAATCCACAGGAAATAATTAAATATAATCTAATCTTCACTGTATTAAACACTCAATCAATAGATAAATGTATTCGCATTTTCATTAAGTAAAATGCTTTCTATAAATACATGTATTAAACAAGGAAATGATTGAAATAAAGCTACTATTATTTAATAATGTTTAGTCTATAAAGGTTAATAATTGCCCTGATCATATCATAAATAAGCCAGCATCTACACCATCATCACCATGATCAAATAATGAATATCTGCTCAAAAAGTACCGGTATTTCCAATGCATTCATTTGATTGGAAAAGTTTTTTAAAATGTTTGTTTAAAACCCTTGGATATAATCCATAGGAATAACATGTTTATTGATAACGATTTGATATACAAGTACTCTATATATACAAGAGTCTGAAAGTCTCTGTAATTTAGTAAATAATGTTATTTAAATAATTCATTGAGAGTTTATTACAAATTACTTGTAACCAAATGTTTAAGTTTATTTTATAATATTAGTTAATTAACGCAACAATTAATGTAAATTAATTTTTATAAATTTAGTTATAATTTATTTAAATTTATAATTTATTAAACTGTTAAAAAGATATATTATTAAATGAAATACAATAACACATGATAAGTGGCAATAATAACATGGATGAGGTTAGGCGAGTAGACCGATACATCTATACCACTATTAACTTGTTGAACCATTTGATGTTTGTAAGTTATTTTGTTAAAATTATTATTATTATTTTAAATTACAATGAATTAAATTGTATTTTATTTTTATGTTTTATTAATTTAATAATTAACTATGTTAACAATTTCACCAGGGTTTAACATTTTCAAGTTTTGGTCCGACATATGTAGATTTCAAGTACTTGACCAGCTCGGATATGAGCTGGGTCGGTTTGTTTCCAAGTGTGGCCGCCTTTGCCTGTATTATTGGCTCGATTTGTATGTAATTATAATAAATAATTACAACATTCAATAAAAAATCAATACCACCATGCTAAATAAATAGAGTCTTTTGAATACTTCCATAATAATCCTTTACGTTAATTAATATACTAACCTAAATGTAATATAATTTTAAATTACAGTTGGCTTTCTATACAAATACCTGAACCGTCAGCTAACCCTGGCTATATTGATAACCATTCAATCATTGGCCACCATATTCATGCCATACTCGACCCAGATCTGGCACCTGTATCTGTGCATATTTCTATACGGCCTGGGCATAGGGGCATGGAACAACTCCAACAATGTCATTTTGATCGAGATGTGGCAACAAGCTAGTCCGTCGTTTTTGCAATTTTCCCAGTTTATCTACGGAGTGGGCACTATATTAGGGCCACTTATTGTGGGCCCCTATCTGTCGGGTGAAGTGAAATATGTGGACAGAGTGGCCATCGGTAATGGCAGTTATGAGCACCTGGTCTGGAATAACACCATCATCGATGAGTTTGAAAGCAACCGCAGGTCTAGGATTACGTTTCCCTATTTGGTTGGCGGTCTATTGCAAGCCATAGGTAGATGATTTAATTTTTTATATGACCTTAGTGAATTTTTAAAAATTATTTTTTGGTTTATACGTTTACATTGTATGCTTGGGTACATTAAGATTGTGTAACTTCTACGTTGAGGGTTGTTTAGATGCATCACTAGATTATTTATAAAAATATATAATACCATGTGTTTATTAAGTAAACTAAAAATTTCCGTATTTGCGCCAACCCTTATCGGCAAGAATTTTCATGATAAATGTTTACATAAATGAAGTGATAATAAAAAATAACTTTTATTTTTAATATTAATTACACAATAATTTGTGTGCATTTCTCATAAATGACTTTTTTTTGTTGCTTAAAATATTTCCAAACCACGAGATTATTATGAGATATGATTTGTTGCAAAACAAATCTTATCTCAATTATGCATAAATCACAAAATACTTGCCATAACAGACAGCCTGTGCTTTTCGGGGTCAGGCATACCGGTGCCATAATGTAGTGCCAGAATAATCAAGGCCAGTATTACTCATGCAATCTCATAATTAATTATTTAACATACATCAAATTGTGCAAAATTGTACAAAATTTAACATGAATGTTGCAATAATTAATTTACATATAAATTTACATTTACATATACCACATACAATGTGTCTCATCATTTTGAAATAATAATCAAATCAACTTATGCCACCTACAGGTCCAGGGCTAATGTTTCTCATGTACTTTTGCCGGCCCTACAAATACCAGGCGGAGGCGGACCCGTGCGCTGGCACCGGGACGGACACCGAGAGGGCACCACTACTAACAGCCAGTTGTATCCGTAAACTAGCGCTGGCCATACCCAAAAAGACCATCATCCTATGTGTGTCGCTATACCTAGCATTTGGCATAATGTCCGAAAACATGTACATGGACTTTTCCACCACGTACTTCCAATTCTCGCCCCTACATCTCACGGCCAATCGCGCGGCCGAGATATTCGCCACAATGTCGATAGCGTTGAGCACCGGGCGGGGGCTATCGGTGTTTATCGCGATGAAACTTCGCCCCCAGACAATGATCGCCTACCAAACGTGTATTGTATTCATGGGCTATTTGTACCAGTATTTTGGCCAATACTGGTCGGTCGGTCACCTGTGGGCCAGTTCGCTGATGATCTGTTTTGGCTATTCGAGCATATTCATTTGCCTGTTCTCGTTCGTGGGCCAGTACATGGAGGTGACCGATAGGGTGGGCGCCGTGTTTATCGCCTCATACAACTCGGTGTATCTGTTTTTGCCCTTTTTCTTGGGCTCCTATATCGAGGAGTGGCCCAACAGTTTTCTGTACATCGAGTTTGGCTCCCTGTGCGCCGCCATCGGCGCGCTGGTAGTCGTGTTGCTGGCCGTACGCAAAGTACCCAACGAATGCCTTAGGTTATAGGCAGCACTATGTTTGTGGCCCCACCCATGATCGTTTTAATTATTATGTTATTTATACGGATTTATACTTTGATTTACTTATTATTATTATTATTATAACTATTATTATTAATATTTATTTAATACGATTGTCATTATTAAAGACCTATGTACCACAATTGTATCACTGAGTATTGTGCCACTATATTGACCACAGGCTTGATCACGTTAACCACGTGGTGGTCGACTTGAAACGTATATCACTTAACACGTGCGGCCACTGTTGAGCGCACGTACGTTGAGCGAGGCCGCGGCCGCCGGTGCGGGCGGTCAGTACACGACGGCCTACACTGTCAATGGCGTCGGCCAGCAGTGCCTTCTCGTAGAGTAACCGACTGTTCATTACGTATATTTTGAAGTTAAATTTGGTGAACGCTATGAACGCGCCGGGAATCAGACACTTGGCCACCGAGTGGTGTATGGGTCCCAACAGGTCGGCCGGTTTGACGCAATGCACCAGAGATATGGTGCCCAACAGGGCGTCCGCCAAACCGTTCACTAATACAAACTCGTTTATGTTCAGTGAGGCTGTCAAAAATTGGATCATGGTCAAAATTAATTAATCAATATTGAAATATAAGGAGAGAGAGAGAGAGAGAGAGAATTTTAAAAAATATACACTCAATGTTTCGAATATGTCCAGTAATTAAATATATTGACCGTGGTTATAAATAAAATATATTGATCATTTATATGGCCCTCAAAGACGAGACCACGCATTACGATCAGAGCGTAGAGATTGGCGCCAAACTGAGGCTCGTTAACGAACGAC
>CAJPIZ010001254.1:0-17679 GCA_905368565.1 Medioppia subpectinata | reverse complement strand
GAGGCCGGCGTTCGTAATCTCGAGAGAAAGATCGGTGCCGTCTGTAGGGCTGTGGCCGTCAAAGTTGTTGAACACAATCGACTCAATAATATATCGCTCGAAAGCGACGAAAACCTATTGACCAACGAATCACATGAAGTGAAAACTGTCGATCACTTATTAGGCGCCGAAAAGTTGCCGATTATTGTCAACGAATCGAGTATTGAGGACATATTAGGGCCGCCTCTCTATGAGAACGAATTGGCCGCACGGCTAGGAGTGCCCGGAGTAGCGGTGGGTATGGCCTGGACTACAGTCGGCGGCGAAATAATGTTTGTCGAGGCGACCAGAATGGAAGGCGACGGACAGCTTATACTAACGGGTGTGCAAATCGACGATTGGGTTGCTATGAGTTTATTTATAGAAATGAATTTCTAATATTCAGGTCAATTGGGAGATGTTATGAAGGAATCGGCGAAACTGGCCCTTAATTGGGTTCGCACTCATATCAATGACTATCGAAGCGATGGAATTACTTACACATCGGATGTGATGGAAGGAACCGATGTTCACATCCATTTTCCCGCCGGCGCTGTCGGTAAGGACGGGCCGTCGGCTGGCGTTACAATTGTGACCGCTTTGATGTCACTGTTTATGGGGAAAGTTGTCTCGTCTAATGTGTCGATGACTGGAGAGATAACATTGAGAGGAGTCGTACTACCCGTCGGAGGCATTAAAAGTAAGGTATTGGCCGCACATCGGGCCGGCATTCGGACCGTTATTCTGCCCAAAAGAAACGAAAAGGATTTGATTGAAATTCCGATAACAATTCAGGTTTTGATTATTGTATTATTCAATTAATTCAGCGTTTATTTAGCATTTCATTTGTTGTGATTATAGGCGGAAATGTATTTTCATTTCGTCTCACATATTGATGAAGTAATTGAAGCGGCATTTGATGGACGCATCACTCCTTTGAATCGGCATTTAAACGGTGGTCATATGGAGAGCAAACTCTGATATATAATTTGTTAGACAAAATAGACTTATTTTCTGTGATAATACTTGAATTGTTTTGAGAACTTTTACTGTAGTTTTAGAAATTAATTGAATTATAATTATAATGTCCTTTTCCTCAATTATTATTTTTCTATTGATTTTTATCATAAATTTTAAACTTAAATTTGACAATAAATAGCTATTTAAATGATATCTGTAAAACAAATTCTGATATTCAGGCTCAGCAAATTCCTGATTGACAACGGATACTTTTTTCAAAAACTAAAAATGATAAATATAGTAAATTATGATTGGTTACCAATTGTTTTACGGTTATTGGGCTTCCACTGGTTCTTTAAAACAAATTGAATGTTTATTATTTTTGGGACTAACTTTTGGTGATTTATTGTGTAGTTATGGACAGTAAAGTTTGAGGCGAAAAATGATAAGAGAGGTTGCAATTGAATCCAATAGAGTTTCTGGTTTAGAATTACGCAAACAAAGAGACACGTGATATGAGATAATGACAGCAACCAATTGATAGTTGATATGCAATCGACTAAATAATTGTTATCAAGTATTGGTTGCTTAGAGATATGGAAGAAGAATACGTCGTTTGGCGATAATTAGCAGATCTGTTGGTAATAGTTATAGTGGAGGGCATTAAGTGTACGGCAATTGTTGACTGACTGACTGCCTGTTCGGCCAAAAAGGGGCACATAATTAGAGAGTGAGCTCTGCTTCACATCCACTGATGTGCCGTACGTTTAGTGTCTAAACCACTTGTTATACAAAATTGTATTTATATATACGAACTGAATGGTGACCTTTGAACTCATCCACACAAACGCGCCTTTCATTACGTATTGCTATATAATATATTAGTGATGAACGACGACAACGTTGTCCTGCAGTCGGCGTCCGGTGTNTTATATGAGATAATAAGCAGTGATGGCATCCCTACCCGCCTGATCACACGCTCCTCCCAGAGATATTCGATGAAATTCTCGGCCCAAAGACTTGGCTATAGAGCGGCCGACACTTGTTTTGCCCACACCTAAAGATTCAATCAATTAGTCAAACATAAGTTATGCAACAAAATGAATGATAAAATGTATATTTAAACAAATCAATTGTTGAGTACCCGGCGGTCCCACAAAGCAAAGAATGGGTCCCTTAAGTGAGTTCTTCAGCTGTCGAACCGCTAAATATTCCAAAACTCGTTGCTTTAATTTCTCCAACCCGTAGTGATCGGCGTCCAAATCTTGTCGCGATTTCTTCAGATCTAACATTTCAGGCGATGTCTTACTCCACGGCAAGTCTGTCATCAGTTCCAAATAGTTGCGGACAATCGCGTGATCGGGAATATGTGTCGGCATTTTCTTCAGTCGCGACAACTCTTTGAGAGACACTTTTCGCGCCAATTCAGACATTTCTGCCGATCGTATTCTGCGCTCAATGGACGCGATGTCATCCGAATCATCGCTATCTTCGTCGTCAATATCGATGCGATTATGGCGTCCAATGTCTGCCAATTTGTCCATTTGAAGCGTTTGTGTGGCAAAAGTACCGTCTTTTTTGGCCTTTTGAAGCAATTGTAAACCCTTTTCATCAACAGAGAGACAATACAATCAAATATTTGTTTAAAGTATAATCAAATATTTACTTCAATTTGTCGGATAAGTAGTGGAAGTGTTTTGCGGAACCTTTCGGCCAAATCAACCGAATCGAGAATCTGTAGTCTCTCGGCGTGAGAGGCCCTCACTATAGCCGCGCAGACATCCGGAAGACTTTGGACGGGAAGGGAATTCAACATACGTTTAAGTCGTCCGACGGCCGGCACCGACAGATCCAACATATCTATCAGTCGTGACGCCTGTTCTCTAAACTGTTCCTTTAGGTCCGAGAGTTCAACGTTTTCTTCACTTATTTCTAAATAAATGCAAAACCAGTTAAAACACAAAACACCAAAATTGATGGCAAACCGATGTCATCGACGGGCAGTTTATCCAACTGTTGAACCAAACCAACCAAATACGGCGATTCATTAACTATAGTCTCGAGTTTGAATCGACACAATCCCGTCACCAGAAGGGTATATGAAGGTCGCGGCCAATTAGTTCCCGTCACCTGAACCACAATACCCGCGCAACCAATTGAATGCATACCGTTGTCATCATCTGATCCAACAAATAACATAAGTATAAACTTTAGTAATTTGAGGATATATTTGCAAACATTTGTTGTCGTCATCGGGTGTGGATGTATTGGAAGCGTTGGTCGCGATCTCTTTGGGGACGACACCAATGATGGCGCTGGAAAGGGTGGATCTGTTGAGCAGATGACTCCTAACCATTGACATACTGTTCCCAATTATAAGTCAATACAAAATCACTGGTTATTTATAGACATTAACTTTAAAGCAAACAAAGTTTCATTCAAAACATAACCAAATTTCTGAGAAGTTATTGTAATTGTTATCATTTGATCCACAAATAAGACTAACATTTGCTGTAAGTATTAAACACAACAAAAATAGACACAAAACTGCTATCAATTGGTACAAAGACTAAAGAGATTTGGTGTCTGAATGAGTGGTGTCTGGGAAGTGGTGTATATACTTGCGGTATGAGGTGACCGGGATCCTTATGCTCGACCCTTTCAACCAATACAAAACATGTCAATTAGTGACAAATCTGTGACAATTCAAAGCCAATCACTTGAGTGACGCTTACCGGGGAAGAGGACGCCATCGATGATAAGGACGGGTAGTTTTCGGGGAAGTCTTATGGAGTTTGTGGTCATTGTTTTGGCGACTATTAAATCACATGTAAATCACAAACCATTGAAAGCGACGATTAATGAGATGTTTGTCTCACAAATGAATGACCGAATCGTATGAATGAATGAATGGTTTGTGTATTGAATGTGTGGTAAACTCGACACACATTTACGCTCACAATATGTTATGCAATGGTTTTGGTGTTTAGTGTTTACACACTCTTTGCTGGCATTCAATACAACACTTCACGTCTATCTCTATCTCTCTATCGCTTACAACTCGTACCCACTCTTCATGTCTAACAAAAAACTTTGAAACTTTTTGAAACTTTTTTCTTCGTTTTGTTTCTTATCGTTAAAACTATTAGTTTTATAGAAAACCGACGATTTTCTCGTTGAACAATGCATTTCTTGACACATGATTTAAAGGCTATTTTTAATGCATAACTCGTTTTGTCTAAAAGTTAAATATTATTTTTAAAATAAGTTTTAAAAGTTCTGAACTTTTCGCTCAATTATAAAGTTTAATAATCTTTAGTTAAAAGTTAATGCATGTTATAGTTTGAAAACTTTGTAGAACTCTATTCTTATGGAAACAACGATTCAATGATAAATATAAAAATATAAGTTCACATTAATTCACATTTTTATCAAATAATGTGAATGTTTTGTAGATTACAATAAAGTAAAAAGGTTGAGAAAATTATGGTTCAAATCAATCACTTTTGATCGTCTCATTAAAGCTATAAGACATTGCTTTCTCATCGCATTCTCTCACAAAATTCATAATCATTTTGGTGTTCAATAAAATCACTTCAATAATGTTGTCCAATACTGAGACGATGACCAACGCTATAGAAGAGGCAGGACTTGGAGTCGACAACGACTATGTGATGAAAATGAAGGAAAGAGATCTCAAACGCCAAGAAGTATTGAAATTCAAAGAAGTCCGACGAAAGGAAAACATTCAGCAAAGACTGTCGGATGCGTTGATCGCAAAGAGAAAATTGGAGAAAATGGTTTGTGAGGACACAAGAGTACGAGAGTTGAGCCAAGAAAACGCAGATTTTGACGAAGAGATGAGACCAACATTCAAACGAAGGCCGCTCTTGAAACTGGACTCAAACGCTAGACTCGGACCATACAAACCAATAGCAACCCAACGGGTCTTTGAGATACCAAAACGATTCATAAAACACGAGGATTTTGAGAACAATGAAGCGATGGATACGACTCCAAAGCGACAACCATTTGGTGAAATCAATGGCGTAATCATTGACAACCTTTCGCCGCAAAGTAATGAATACAGCATTTCAGCCATTTGTCAAACTGTGGGCGAAGTGAAGAGCTGTTCAATTGAATTAGTGAACGGCAGACGCCGTGGAAAGACATATTTTGTTAACCCATCGGACGCTCACAAGTTCTGCGAGAGGTTTAATAACTTCAAACTCGACGCCAGTCTTATACAGACGCAACTCTTTTAACACACTTTTTGTTTATTTGCTTTTTATTGTTTAATTTTTTTTAATGTTTTTTAAATCTTTGACAACTTTTTTAAAATTTTGTTTTGAATTAATGTTACGATACGTTATGTTTCCATTAGTTTTGCAATGTTTGCCAATCAAATAATGATTTAGATTTTGAATTGTAATGCATTTTAAACTCGACAATTTATGTGATAATAAAATATTTGATCTGATAAATGCTCCATGCTAAATTCTTTCAACTTTTCATTGTTTAAACAACTTCTAGCAATTAGTGAACCGTAATATGGATGACAATGAATCCAATGTCACAAAAAGATATTACTATTTAATTGTACTCATTGTTAGTCAAAATATTAATATTGTTAGGAAATGATTGAAATAATTTTGAGGAAAACTTAAAAATTGGGAATTTCTTGAGAAAATATGTGAAGAAATCGCGAAAACTCGAGATTCAATGATTTATAAATAGTAATTTTTGTTGTATTAAAACTTTCACTCAAAGTATAATATACTTACTATTATTCTTCAAAATATATACACATTTAATGCCATATTTGAGGTCAATATTAATACGATTGTTGAAGAGATGGAAGAAAATATATGCAATAAAATTGAAATAAAATATTTTTACTCAAATATGAACCGTATTTGTATTTTTGTTTGAAAAAAGTTTTAAAATTACAATCAATACAAACACTAAATTTAATGTATTTTTTAAAATGAATTATTAATCATATATTTTATAATAATTACAATTTGTTTGGAATTCAATTTGTTTTTCATTTAATTAAATACAACAGATCTCTAAATTAGTTTTTCATTTTGTCTATAGTTTCCAAAAAAGTTGACTAAAACTTTTTTTGTTTTAATTAATTTAAAAATCCAATAAAAGTTCCGATTTTTATACACAGATTTTTGTATGGTTTTTATCAATTCAAAAATTCATTTATAATTTAGCATTTTGTTTAGGTTTTCCATTTAGTCGTCTAATACAGTAGTTTTATAGTAATAATAATATTGAATTGTATTTGTTTTTAAATTTATTTATTTTTATTTAGTAATAACACCGCTTTCACAATAAAAGAGATGATTTCTCAATGGATTTTCTTTGTGTCAATCAAAAAATGATTTCATGAAAGTATTAAAGAGATATTAAATAATTATATAATCGAAACGCCTTTTCACTGTCCGGTGCGACGGCTCTTATGATCGGGAATGAGATAGAAATGGCCAAAACACCAGACAATTACAAGACATTCAATTGTTTTTGTTGTAATGACAGACTATTCATATTTATATATATATACTTTTTGTATATAATTATAACACTTTTTTCAAATAAATAGTTATTAATTTTGTTATTTATTTTTTGATGGTTTTGAAATGAATTTGTATTTTCATAATTAATGATGATTTGTGAAAACCATAGTTATATACCCTTTACAATACTGTTCGACAGTAAATTCATTAATTGGTTTTTAAGTCCAAAATATTTAAAACAGGAATTAATTAATAAATATACACACGAAACAAAAAGAAGTCGTCTATTAATTAATTTTTGGTATTTTGTCTGTTATTATGTTGTTTTATGAACACAAAGAAAGTCCTATCCATAGATTTGTGGGCAGAAAAGTGTGTGAATTATAAAAACATTAGACAATGAGATAGTTTTTTGGAGAATAATATCAAAAATTAAATAAAAAAAGGATTTTTGGAGTTCTTGAGCTGTTTTCGCGCATTTTATACACAAAATTCATATGAATTTAGGAAATAATTTAGAAAAAGGATTAGAAAAGTCATTCATAATAATAATGAGTCCCAGTTTTAGAGTTCAGTAGCAATTGTTTCGCAATGAAAGGCACTATACGTTTGGTTGTTGTTAAGGAAGATCTCAACTATAGTTTTTAATTTAAATATAATTTTAGATATAATTATAATAATGAGTCAAATATATAAAATCAAAAAAAGTTAATTCTAAAAAATAAAATAATTAAGTAGTCTTTTCATACAAAATAATTTCTAAAAACAATATCTAATTATTGATATAAATCATAAAATAATAAATCACTCGATTTGATGGCTACTGGCGTTCAATAAAAAGTAATTTCTTTCACTATTAACTGACAATTCAATTGAAAGCGCGAGTGTTTTACGTTTCGTCCAAAACAATGACAATCTTTTTGTTTGAGTATAAAATTTGAAGGGAATGTAAAATACTGTACCAATAATTAATTGTTTTAATATTGATTTACAATATAAACAATAATAGTCTAAACAATTATTGTATATTTCATTTTAAGTTTAAGCACAGCTTTTAAACTCCAAATAGTAATCAATTAAATGATGAGAAGAGAAGGAGAGACAGAGAATAAAAGTAAAGTTTTGACTGTTTTTTTCATAATCGTGTTTGTGTTGTGAATGACATTCAGTTTTTTAGGAAATATTCGCTAAACTCAGACAAAAAGTAATAATAAATATAAATAAACTAATAATTCATTAATTAATATATAAAAAGCTCAGCATTTGATTAGTTCTTTGTTTAGAAAATTGGAGACAAGAAAACTGAGAGATAGAGAGAAAAGTATGGTATGAATAGTATAACAACAATATTACAATTATAGCCAATTTGTTTTGTCAAATAATAAAGTTTTTGTAAAGAATTATCAGTTTTTGTTTGTTTGTAGACATAATAAGTGGTGAAAATATTTTCGGTGCTCTAATAAAACTGAACAATTTTTTCTTCTAAATTATATAATAATTAATAATAATAATAATGACGAATATAAAAGTTATGTACAATTATATAATGAAGTAATGATTTCTTTTTCAACATATTGTCCATTCAAATACATGTTAAGCACAGCAGCAGTTTTGTGTATCAATTTGTTTTTACTCACAATTTTTTTGTCAGTATTTTTAGTTCAATTCATATTTGAAACACTATTTTTTCAATAATTTATATCACGATTTGTAGTATAAGTTATTTTGTTTTGTTTGAATTTTTATGATAAAAGTTATACTTTTTTTCGCAGCGAATAAATGCAGTCATTATTTTGTCGGATAATCGGAATTCAAAACCAGTAATACATCTAATAATTTAGAGTTTAAGCAGCGATTCATTAGTCAATTGTATGTATAGTTAGCTTTAAAGTCAAGGATTAATTGCCTTTAAAAATATCACAATTTTTTGCTAAAATATTTAATTAATCAATCGGTTCATCAATTGGGCGACACTTTTGAGGTAGAATTAGAGTTGCCTTTCGTTCGGCCTTTCGTTAGATCTTTTGAAGACTTGTTCACTGATGTCTTCTTGCGATTGGAGGCACTCTTTGATTCTGTTTCATAGTCTGATGTGTCCATTAGGTCTTTGTCGTCGTAATCTCCGTTCAGGTCGTCGTCATCGTTGTTATCCATTAGAGACTTTAGACTGTCGTCGTCGGAGTCGCCGATAGCGGCGGCCGCGGCAGCACTCGATGGGTGAACGCCAGCGCTCGCTAACAAACTACTGGCCAACGAGAGTCCCGACGGAGCACTACTAACACTGGAACTGTGCGACAGTTTTGATGATTTACTCGAAGATGTTTTCGTTTTCATATGAGATGACGAGTTCGTGGTATTAGTACTGAAGCCACCCATCGCTGTGGTGTTCAGACCTCCCAAACCATTCATAAGTCCCGGTAAACCGAATGGAGAACCGCTTAATCCGGAAAATCCGCTCAAACTTAAGGGATTGTAAAGAAAGTTTGGCGACGGATATAAGAATGGAAGCGCTCCCGAGCCCAGGGCTGACGCCGCCGCCGATTGGCTCAATAGTCCGCTTGAGTTGAGACTACTCTTATTTTTGGAACTCGATCTTTTGGACTTCTCATTCGTGGAACCGCTGTCCGAGTCTTTCTTATCCGAATATGTAGTTCCGGTCATAGCATTGGAATTGGGTGTAAGTCCGGGCAGATTAAAGCTCGGGAATCCAAAGAGTGGATTCGCTAAACCCATTCCCGCGAGACCTCCGAATGGGAAGAACATCGGCGGAGCACTCGATGTGGGAGTTGTCGAAGTGGTGGTCGACGTGTTTGCAGAAGAGGTCGCACTCGAAGTAGACTTAGTGTGAGATGTTGTGGTGTGAGACGAGGCAGTGGTGGAGCCGGCCGTCTGGTCCATAAACATTTTCATAGATGGGAAGCCGGCCGCTAACATACTGGCGTTGAATGAGTTGAGCGCCGCCGACGACGGGTAACTCAGACCACTGGACGTGACGGTCGGGTTTCCAAAAGCGTTTCCGTAACCGCTGGCCAATAGAGACGCAGCCGTCGAACGCCTGGAACTACTGCTCGATCCGCTGTTATTACTACCGGAGCCTAAATTACCGGAACTGTTGTTCAAGAGGTTGTTTGCGAGAGCCGTTAGACTCGAATTTGAAGAACTACTTGAACTCCGTTTATCACTGGTTCGAGTTCTCACACCAATAGTAGGTACAGATGACTGCAATTCATAAAATTTAATTAATTTACAGTATTTGACATCATTTCGGACAACAATCACAACTTACGGGTGTCTTAAAAGTGGCCGCCTTTTCCTTATTGACGAGAGGACTCCATTTGGGGTCGACGTCGAACTTAGGGTTCTTATCGAGCCATTCAGCCAAATGTTTAAGAGGCGGGGCTTTTGAGCCCGTTATCTGATTTGAAAGCGATTTATATGATTAAAACGTTTATTAAATAATTAATTCGATTTGAATTACTTTTTTGCCGGTCGTTCTGTTAATGACTGATACGTTCTCCTCTCCCGTCAAGTGTTGCAAATCCAGTTGTGAGGGATCGACACGTGAGCGGCGGCTACTCCTACTTCGTCTACTGTCTGGAAGTTCTAATAACTCGGTCTAAAAGTAAACAAAAGTATTGATTAATCAATCAATCAATTAATAGTCACTAAATCAATAAACGCTTACATTTGCGGGCATTGAAGAAGATATTGAGTTCATATTGAGATTAGGATTGAAGACATTGGCGGCCGACGCGGCCACCATTGATGCCATACTCGGGTTCTGAGCGATAAACTCTGGATGATCTTCGAATAGATTCCGCAAGTTTTGTCTAATGATAGCCACCTGTTCTGCGATAGTGGACGCCTCGTTGGCCTTAGAGGGCGGCAGTTTGGACGCGTCCAACGAACTGAAGTGTGCATTCAATTTGGCGCTCAATAGCGAGTCATTCAGTTTGGAAGAGGAGGAGGAGGTCTTGGAATGAGCGGCCGGTGGGGTCTTATTGTGAAGAAGCTGTGAATGTTTGTTGAGTTCGTCCATGAAATGAGACGCCTGTTTCCTCTCCAGAGCCGAAAGAGTGGATTCAAGTTTATCCACTTTTGGATCGCTTTGTTTCTCTTCCATCATTTTCTTTGCCTGAAGATTGAGAGCCAATGCGTCGATTCGGGAACCAATCTTTCGGGAACTCCTCTTTGAGGGCGGATTAGCCGCGACGGGCATAGGAGTGGGCTCTGGCGGCTGTTGCTGAACCTTTTTGGCCGGAGAGTGACCGCGAGTGCGTTTACACGGAACTGAACTCAAGTCCAACACGTCGTGCGGCAGTCCCTTACGGCTCTCGGGCGGCGCCACTTTGTGAGCGGGCGCGGGAGGCGTCGCCATTTTGGGCGTCGACTTAAACCTTCCCGTCAGGTCTAACGTTCCCATTGTAGGGTTGTTTCGGGCCGAAGAGTTCTGGTGAGCGGGTGGCGGACCCTTAGAACTCGATGACGAACTGTGGTTCGAAGCGGCAGACTGTTGCTGAACACTGGCCGCCGCGGCCGCTGCCAGAGATGATTGGAGGGTCGAACCCAACAATAGCGACGCTGTCTTCTCGTCGGTCATCAGCTCATCCCTAATAGCGGACCGAAGATTAGCAAATGGAAGTGAGAATAACGGCGGCAGGAATTGAGACGAATTGTTGGACAGAAGAGACTGTTGTTGAGATTTTTTGGAGTTTGAAGACGAATGTTGTTGAGTCAACTGTTGAGTCAACTGTTGTTGTTGTTGTTGTTGCTGTTCAATAGTCTGTGACAATAAATTTCGCAATTTCTGTCTCTCGGCTTCGACTTCAAAGCGCCGACGTCTGCGTCTACGCCGACGACTGGCCGCGTCGTTCATCTGCACCGCATTCTCGGCGTAGAAGAAGTCCGGAAGCGGTGACAGAGCCTCTCGTCGTGGAGTTTGCTCAGGAGTCGGATGTGGAGTCGGTTCTCGACTGGCACTCGACAGACTGCACGGAGATAATGGTCGCGGAGAGCTGTCAGCAGTGGCCACACTCGGAGTCGATTGATGTGGACATGAGATAAGAGAAAAGAACGAATGGCGAAGAGATGGCCACTCATTCTTCTCGATGGTGTGACAGATTTGTTCTAATCTCATCTGTAAGACACGGTCTTTGGGAAATCGTATACAACTCTTGAGTTGAGATGATTGCGGCTGTGGTGTCGACGACGGCGTAATCGTAACGTCTCTGTCGGTCACAATAGAAGCTGATTCTAATTCTAGTTTAATATCAGATTCTTTATCCACTTTATCTTCGGATTTTACATCGTCTTCAGTGGCAACAGATTTAATGTCTTCTAATGTCTCTTCAGATTTGATTTCTTTATTCTCTATTGACTTTTCGTTTTCTATTTTTTCCTCCACTTTCTCCACCAAATGCTTCACCACTTCTACGCATTTCTCTACTTCTCGTGGAGAGAACGGATCCAATGGTATGTCTGATTTCTCGTTATCATTCGAGTCGGTATCCATTTTCTCTTCTTTCGGATCAATGTCTTTATCTAACAAAGCTTTTAAAGCCATATCTTTTTCGGTTTTATCTTCTGATTTGGATTCGGTTTTCAAAGAATTGTGGTCCGCGTCAGCCGTTTCTTCGGCCTTATCAACGGTCACTTCTGTAGTATTTTCCTTCGCCTCTTCTTTAAATTCGGAGTCACTTTTCTTTTCACTTATAATATCAGACTTTTCATCATTTTTATCTAATTTAGTCTCCAATTCACTGGTTTTGTCATGAGATAAATCTTCGACTTTGTTATCGGATTTATCATCCATTTTGTCGTCAGTTATCTCTTTTTCATTGTTTTCGTCGTCCATTTTATCTTTATTTTTATCGTCATTTGATTCCTTAATGTCTTCATCAGATTTAATGTCAGTTTTATCTTCACTTTTAATATTAATCTTATCGTCAATTTTCTCGTCGGTTTTGTCTTCAGATTTAATTTCATCTTTAATTAAATTCAATTCATTTGTCACTTCAGAGTCATTGGGTTTTGCTTCAGATTTGGTGTCAATTATATCAGACTTTTTGTCTTCATTTGACTCGAATTTACTAAAGATGTCAATGAAAGACAATTCGGGATCGTTTGCCAAATTGAAGTCAAGTCTATTGAGACCATATTTGGCGGCGCCGACCATCAGATCTTTGTCGTGCTTTCCGCAGACCCACCAATCGGGCAAATCCATGGAGTGCTGACACAATTGGAGCCTCTCCTCGAGTTCCGGATGCGTCAGAATCTCTTCTCTGATTTTACTCAACAAATCGATTCGCGCTAAACAACGACTCGCTCTCTCCTCAGAGATGGGATCAACACTAATGGGAAGGTTCTCTTCCTCATCGGTCAGACGCCTTCCGTTAACGCGTTTACACATCGCGTAAAAGGCTTTGAAATATTCGGTCAGAGTTTCGTCGAGCTTTCGCTCTAATTTGCCGAACGATCGGAATCGCGTCCAATCATACGAGTCATCGATTCGGTTATATTCGACACCAAAAGAAGACACAACGCGGTAAAAGTCAGCCTCTTCTCTGCGCGACCATTTCCTATGCAACAAAACACACATTAATATTGAATTAATAAAAACACATTTTACGAAAACATACTTTTGGGCCAAATCTCTCTTTTTGAGTTCCCTCTCTTTGATGGCCGCTTCAAACCGCTCGAGTCTCTCAAGCCTTTGCTGGTGTCGCGCTCTTTGGGCTATTTTCATCTCTTGTTTCTTGAAATTCCTCTGATAACTGGTCACAACTCGACGCAACCGATGGTTCATATCAGCGGCAGACGGGAAGGGAAGCAAATTACTGGACGGATCGTTCAAATCTTGATCTTCTTTTGAATCGGATTTTTCCAATTTCTTAACCGTAGTATCGCTTTCGCTGAGAGGAGTGGCCGGAGTGGCGGGCGTTTCCGGTTCGTCCTCTTCCTCCAGAGTTTTACCCAAGTCTTCGTCTGAATTCATTTCGGCCAATAGGGCCGCGCCGTCGGGCGGACCGCACCGCACAAGGAAACTGAGCGCCGGGTCCTGTCTCATCAAATTGAACCGATCGTAACCGTGTTTATACACACCGACCAGAAGAGACTTATCGGCGTCTTCGTCCCACCAATGGGCGGGCGGATCGCCATCGGCTGCCGGCGGAGGGATCGGTATATCGCGAGCCACACATCCGTTAAAGACTTGTTCGTGAAACAAACCGATTATCTCGTGTTTCAGATAATATAGAAGTCGGACTCGAAGTAGAATTCTGTTTAAATTAATTCAATAAATATATCAATTTTTGAATAAAAGTATAAATCAAACAAATAATTTGAAAAATAGATCAGAAATAAGCGATTAAACTCAGTGTGGCTCAAAAAGTCACTCAGTATTAGCATGGCTTCAGGTCATCAGTTTGGGGGGCATTTCGGGGCGAAAGGGGTTCTGACGTAGAGATGATGGCATGGATTAAAGCACTCACTTGTTTGCGTGTCGGTGCAGATGTTTGCGGTACATGTCGTCCGTGAGGAGAACATCGGGATTATATTTGTCATCCTTAGCCCAGTCGGAGACCTCTAGTTCTTCGCCAACGGTTTTCATTTTCATCTTCTTATTCTTGCGGCCGCGCGGGACGGGAGCGTTCAGTCCCGAGTGGTTGCGATGAATGCGATTATCGCCTCCGTCTTCGTTAGGAGTGATGAGATCCCAAATGAATGCTTTGATCTTTTCGTCGCCCTTATAGTTCTGAAGCGCGTAGAGTAACAGCACTCTGGAGATGCCCTCGACATCCAAACGACTCAATTGACGTCTAAAGTTGCCGAGAATCAGACACTCGGACCAACGGCCCCAACCGAACGTAAGCAAACCCTTCTCCACTTTGTAACACTCGGCTCGAGTCCAGTTTCCCGGACCGAACTCTTGCATATAGTCCTCGTCTCTCTCCCGTTCATAGCCTCCTCCGCGGCCTTTCTTGCCTTTCTTTCCTTTAGGTAATCGGGAATTCCTTCCGCCGCGCGTTCGCATAGAGACCGAGTCGTCGTCCTCATCGCTGGACTCCAGTTCAGACATATCGAGAACGGCGTCGTCGGCGCCAAAACGCTTCGTTTGCGTTCGTCGTCGGGGCTCCTGAACTATGAGTTCGTTCCGGCCTTTGAGTTCGTCGACATCGAAATTCGCTTTCTTCGCCCACTTCTCCCAGAAGTTCGGGTCATCGACTTCGATGTCCGACCGATTGCTGGACGAAGCGAATGAGGCCTTCGAGAAAGTAGATCCCTTGCCCTCGCTTTCAATGATAATGGTTTGCGTTCGGCGCTGAAGAATCTGTTCGATATCCTCCTCGCAAAAGGAGTCGCCGGCGTTATCGTCTTCCATGAGTGCTCCGTAGGCGCCCTTTCGCAGCAAGTCTTCGATCTCTTTCTTGGACATCGCGGCGTTGTCTACACCGCCAGCTTTGGATGTGTTCATCGATTGGAGGACCGCTCGATCCAAACCTAACTTAAGGCTCGCTTTGTCGAACATTTCTCTCTCGTATGTGTTTCGACAGATAAGTCGGTATACTTTGACGGCCTTTGATTGGCCGATTCGGTGACAGCGCGCCTGTGCCTGAAGATCGTTCTGCGGATTCCAATCCGAGTCGAAGATGATTACAGTGTCGGCTGCGGTTAAATTGATTCCCAGACCACCGGCTCTCGTGCACAACAGAAAGACAAATCTATCGGAATCTGGTTTACAGAATCGATCGATAGCCGCCTGACGGAGATTACCGCGTACTCTGCCGTCAATTCGTTCGTATGGATAGCGCTTTTGCACCAAATAGTCTTCGAGAATGTCGAGACAGCGAACCATTTGCGAGAATATAAGTACTCGATGTCCGTTATCTTTAAGTCGTGGTAATAATTTGTCAATGAGTACGAGTTTTCCGGATGCGCTCACAATAGCGCCAACAGTCGGCTCTTCGGTTTTGTGTTGTTCGCGAAACTCATGCATTATCTGCTCTTCGGCGCCATTGATTAAAAAGGGATGAATACAACACTTTCTCAACTCCATCATTGTGTTCATAAGGTTAGGCATATTAGCATAGGTTCCGCCTTTGCTTAAGAATTGAAAATTTCTCTCCAGAATCGCTCGATAATACTTCTTCTGAACGTTTGTCAACTCGACCTAAAAAAGGATACAATTATTAGAATAACAATTCAATGGTTAAACTGAATCGAAAACATACCTCAACTATAGTCTCTTCTTTAGGCGCCAGACTTTTCTCGACGTCTTCCTTGAGTCGCCTCAACATCATAGGCTTGAGAATAGCTTTGAGTTTATCCACCTGTGTCTCAGTCTTGAGGTCTCCAAACTCTAACATAAAGCTCTCATTGGACGTGAATTGTGTCGGTTCCAGAAAATTAAGTAAACTAAACAACTCTTCGACATTGTTTTGGAGCGGAGTTCCCGTCAGAAGAACCCTTTGCTCGACGTCTAAGAGACGCAAACCCTCTAACAGTTTGCAGTTTCTGTTCTTAAGTCGATGCGCTTCGTCTATAATACAAGCCCTCCAATGGATTTCTCGTAATTCTAGACAATCGGTTAATACTATTTCAAAAGTAGTGATCATAACTTGGAATTTGAAGATTCCATTGATTCTCTCATTTTTGTCGTTTTTGTAATACATTTCGTATTCCTGAAGCATATTACGAGAGGCAGAACTATTCATAGGAAACAAGCAGTTAATCATTTATTCAGGTATTTAACAGTTAACATAACAGTTATGAATCGTATAATACCTTCCGTGATATGTAATCACATTGAGGTCAGTCCACGTCTCAAACTCTCGCTGCCAATTGCCGATCGTTGAGAGCGGAGCTATTATTAGGTAAGGACCAGGAATTCCACTGTTTGTCACTTCGTTCACGAAAGCCAACGATTGAATCGTTTTTCCTAAACCCATCTCATCGGCCAAAATGCAGTTTTGGCTACAAATGAAAATTCATAATTAAAATATTGAATTCAAATTCAACGACAAGAAATGACTGACTTGTTATGCCAACAGAAGTTAAGCCAATTAAGGCCTTCCAATTGATATTCTCTAAGAGTATTGTTTCCCTTATAAACGGGCGACTCTTCAATCTTCTTCCAATCGGCCGGTTTTGGTCTTCTCTTTGGTTTCCATTCGTTCTTTGGCGGAGGTTTTCGGAATTTATAGAACTGTTCGATTTTGATGGGATCCAAATCGTCTGCGAGTTCCCACGTACTGTCCTCATAGGCCAGAGCTCGCCATTTGACCAAATAGTGCTTCACTTTTCTGGTCTGGACGACAACCTCTGGCTTTTCGTCAATCGAGTCCATTGTTTTGTCAGTTTGACTGACTTTTTCGTCACTTTCATCACTCTTTGACTCTTGAGTTTCAGACTTTTCAGTGTTTTCATCACTTTTGATAACACTTTCTTGAGTGGACTCGTCTTCAGTCTTGTCGTCTATTTTGTCTTCGGGTAAATCCTCAGACTTTTCATTAACGGACTCTTCAACCAAATCTTTATCGTCTTTAATCTCTTTATCGTCACTAACTTCTGGTTCAGTCTTCTCGCTATCGTTTGGCACAATTGACGATTCGGTTGAATTCGGTTCTGTTTTGTCCGTTTCTATGGTTTCAATCGTTTCAATAGTTTGCGAATCGTTTGTTTGGGATTCGGTTTCAGTTTCGTCTTTCAATTCCTTTTCCGACTGTTTTTCGGGAATCACTTCAGGAATCACTTCAGGAATCACTTCAATAATCTCTTCGATTTCATTGACATCAAGAATACGATCGACTTCTATATAATCGGGATTATATGGCTCTTCATCCAAAAAGTCAAACATATTTAACGTGTCTTTCTTTTGTCGAAATCGTTTAATCTTCTGTCCGATACGTCGGTCTCCTTTCTCCAACTCCTCCTCTGTTTTCCATTCGCAATGAAAATACGATAAATTCTTATATTTAACGTAGAATTCCTCAACTTCTATGTGTTGTGGTTTGGGTTCTGTGCCCAACAGTTCGTGGGGTTCGTACTCCAGCTCTCTTTGGCCCAATCGAGAGGTCATGATCTTCTCGACAACCATTGTGTCCTCATTGATGTTCGCGAAAACACTCAACACTTCGCCACCGAAGACGGGTTTGCCATTGGAATCGAGAAGTGG
>CAJPIZ010001252.1:0-17684 GCA_905368565.1 Medioppia subpectinata | reverse complement strand
GTTGAGTTGTGTTGAGTGCAAGTGTTGTTGACTGCAGTAGTGATGGAAACGAAACACTTATTGTATAACACTTTCCATGAATTGAATGTTTACTCAATATTTAGTTTGTTATGAATTGTTGTTATGATTGACAGCAAGTTTTGAGTGATTTTGTCATTCATAGTATAAACACAGTTATCATTACATTAGCCATGAATTGAAGCAATTGTCAACACAATTATGAGCACAACTGAGTCGACCACAGACTACTCCAGTGGTGACAGTGACCACAATCTGGTCAGATGTCCATCAGGTGCTCATTTGATCCGCACATCCCTTCCCATGCATTCATTGTGTCCTTTATTTTGAAACTTTGATTTCATTGTCGATGTCTTTATAGATGTAATCAGTTTTGCATTGTTTTAATTCATTCACAGTTTGTTATGATTTTGCATTCAATTCATTGAGTGATGAATTTGTTTGAAATGTTTATACAATTGCTTTGATTGTCAATAGAGTTGAGAAGAATGGGTCTCAAAGCCAAAGACATTCTTCCGCTTATAGAGCAGAGGATAGCTGTTCTGTCGGGTAATTATCACGTGTTGTCTTGTATTATGCAATGTATGGTCTAATGGTGTGATTGTATGATAAGGTGGACGCGACCTAAGAGGCGGTCCAATACTGCTGTTCCCCTCCAAAACACGTCCAGAAAAGCTGACCGCCGAAGACTTGAGACCATTGCTCGCATACTTAGCCAGTATTCCGAGGTTTGTATCGATAAATAAAATGTGTTTTAATTATAAAAGTGTTTTCAAATTGTAGTGAAGAGTCGAAAAGCAAAGAGTTTTGCATTATAATCGACATGAGAGGCAATACATGGGTTGCCATTAAACCGATACTTAAAGCACTGGACGAATACTTTAACCCCAGAATCCATTCAACACTTATCATAAAACCGGACAACTTTTGGCAAAAACAGCGCACAAGTCTCGGGTCATCCAAATACAAGTTTGAGGTCTGTTTGACTTATAAACAGTATTATGCACTGTATTATGTGTTTTATTGAACAAATGGTTGTGGTTTATGTTATAGACAATTATGATATCATTGGAATCGATATCGAAATTTGTTGATTTGTCTCAATTAACGAATGACATTGAATGTGGGACTTATCCATACGATCACAAACAGTGGATTGATTTGAGACTTAGTTTAGAGTCATTTATGGACAAAGCGTCGGATGCGCTACAAGTGATGAATGCACTGAAAGTGGATCTTATGAAACAAGAGTTCGCGACCGACACCACAACCGCCAAGAAGATGATCGAAGACCACAATAACACTAAACAAAAGATCAATGAAAGTCCAGTGGAAGAGTTGGACGCCGAGGGACAACAATTGTTACGTAAATTGAGTTTCTCTCCCAGCGGTTCAGTGAACAGTGATTCCGGTTATTGTAGTCGCGATTCAACGCATAATAATCCCGATATTCAGACAACAGTTCCTAAGATAATGAGAATAATAGAAGAGATTCACGTAAATAAACAGCAATTATTGCAGTTATGGCACTTGAAACGAGTCAAATACGACCAGTGCTTACAATTAAGACTTTACGAAAGCGACGCTCAAAAGATGTTTGAGTGGATCCGCAATAATAGAGACTTATTTATGTCGACAGCGATTGTGATCGGAAGGAATTGCGAGGAATGCAAACAATTACAGGACGAACACAACAGGTTTAGTGTCGCCTCAATGAATGTTTACGTCAATATCAATAAATTACAACAAGTGGCCACTCGTATGGCAGAAGCGGGTCATTACGCCTCTCAGCAAATACAACAATTGGCCGCACGTTTGGACAGAACGTGGAAAGAGTTTGCGTCCAATTTGGACGACAGGACAGCTGTGTTGACGCTATCGTTCAATTTCTATCACTGCTCGCAATACTACCTAAATCTGGTGCCGACGTGGAAGAAGGCGTGCGATTCTTCTACTCTAGTCATTCCCAACGATGTGACAGAATTAGAGGCATTGGTTCACTCACACCAATCGCTGTACGACGAGGTCTGTCAGGCGTACAACGAGTGCCACACTAACAGCAAAAAGCTTTTGTACCAATTGGACCGTTTGGTTCAGATGTGCCACACATTCAAACACTCGGACGCTAACCATTCCGATCACTACAGAACCGGAATGCCTTCGATAAGTGCTATGAGTCGATCGGATCCCGTCTCTGACTATCAAGAGGGCGCTAAACACGTGGTGGCAGTGATTCACGAAATACTAGCCCATCACCGGTCTATTGAATCCGTTTGGCATTTGAAGAAAATTAAATTACATCAAAGACTCGCTTTGGCTCTGTTTCAGGACGACGTGCGACAAGTGCTCGAATGGCTCGACACTCACGGCGAGGGCTTTCTCGTCAAGAGTCCCGGCGTTGGACGCAATCTCACTAAAGCCAGAGCTTTGCAAAAGAGTCACAACCACTTCGAAAGTGTGGCGCAAAACACTTATACAAACGCCGAGAAATTGTTGGCCGCGGCCGACGAGTTGGCCCGCACTGGAGAGTGCAATGCGGACGAGATATGCGGAGTTGCGACACAACTCGAGAGACATATCTCTAACTTCGCGGCCAGAGTTGAAGTGAGACGTAATCTCCTAAATGTTGGCGTTTTGTTCTTCACACACGATAAAGAGCTCTTTTCGTGGTTTAATGAATTGCGACAACAGTTCAAAGCGGACACTATTGAAGCGCCAGAATCTTATGAATTGACTGAAAGTGCCATAAATCAGTTGATCCATCAAAGAGATTCCATGATAGAGGCGGCCAACACCACCATCAATGAGGGACAGACAACCGCCGAACAGTTGAAGAAGGATAGCGCCAATCGTAGCGCTGATTCTTGTGACTCGAATCACGCCTTAAACGCTTCAATCACTGCCATTGAATCGTCAATAGAGAAGATTAAGTCAATAATACCAGAGTTGGAAGAGTTATGGAAAAGTCGAAAGTTTCGACTCGATCTGTGTCTTAAGTTAAGGGCCTTTGAAAGGGAGGCACTCACTGTCTCCACACAAACCGACGCATTGGCCGAAGAAATACAACGTTTGCAACAAAAACAGATGAGTGTCAGTGATGTGAGTGCTGTGGAAAAGTCGTTACAATTACACAATGATAAACAACAGCGATTGCAACAACTCATCTATCAGGTCCTTCAGTGCGGACAGGAGTTGTGTCAGGTATGCACTCATTCTCGACTACATTACAATTGACATACATTTGCGATTCACACATACTTTACTACAACAATCATTAGAGCGTCATTCTTATGATCAATCGTTAGGCCATAGACAGCATTATTAATACAATTGACAATATGTTTATTAATATTAAATTTACATTAACACCATTGTTAATACTGGCAATATTTAACAAATTATATTGAATGCTGCATTAAATACCTGCAGATTCTGTTTTATTAATGCTTTTAGTTGTTGTAATGTAAGAAACGATCTCTTGTACAGAATTGAGTGAAGCATATGATTGAGATAAAACTAATTAACTTTGTAAAAATGTTTGAATAACGTTTATTCATTAGTGTTTAATATCATAACTAATTTAAACAAACATTTTCTTACAACTAAAATACTAGATAATATTTACAATAAATAAAAGGGTAATTTAAAAATAATGTAAACATTTTGAATGTCGTTGAAGCAGTTGTTGGAAACGTGTGGTGTATTACTTATGGCTGATTCCGAACAGACGGCCACCGCTAGGATTCAAATGATACTCGAGTTTCTTCACGAGAGAGAAATGGATTTGGAAGACCTCTCAGAGCTGAGGCGGACACGACTCGAGCAAATGGTCCAATTGTGTCACTTCCAGACCGATGCCAATCAAGTGCTCACATGGATGAGGAACGGAGAGTCCATGCTTTCGGCATCATTTCAGATCCCAAACACTCTATCGCAAGCAGAGGACCTACAGGTCCAACACGAGCAGTTCCAGTTGGCCATCGAGGTCTCAATTCTTATTATTATTATTGTTTGTCTTTCATGTTTGTTTGTTTCCATATTAAATCATTTTCTCTATTATTTCTCAATAACTAAAAGTTATTGTTTTAAAGAAATACCGGAATAACTTATAATTAATGTTCGTCATTTCCCATTTTTGAAAACTATTTTCCAGGAAAATAGTTTTGCGCCGGAAAATTCTTTATATTCCTTAAAATTGGGAAAATAATACAAAAATGTGGTCAAACGATGACCAATCGAGATATATAAATACTTTTATCGTATTTATTACATGTGCCCTAACATGCTTAATCATAATCGAGAAGAATATTAGACAAAATCTATTTAATTAATTAAATTTGAATCATTTTGTAAATTATTCTTTAATCAAAATTTAATAATTGCGCTCAAATAATAAAGTAATGCTATGTGAGTGAGAAGCAATTCTTTGTTATTCACCAAATACATTATAAAAGTAATTGAGTACTGTTTTAAATAAAATTCACGACTCGAGCAAATGGTCCAATTGTGTCACTTCCAGACCGATGCCAATCAAGTGCTCACATGGATGAGGAACGGAGAGTCCATGCTTTCGGCATCATTTCAGATCCCAAACACTCTATCGCAAGCCGAGGACCTACAGGTCCAACACGAGCAGTTCCAGTTGGCCATCGAGGTCTTAATTCTTATTATTATTATTGTTTGTCTTTCATGTTTGTTTGTTTCCATATTAAATCATTTTCTCTATTATTTCTCAATAACTAAAAGTTATTGTTTTAAAGAAATATCGGAATAACTTATAATACAATTTTTACATAATATTTATAACAACATATAAATTAATGAATGAAATGATATACAGAACGGAATCTGACCTTTGTTTCAATATTACACTAACCTTTCTATGAATGATATGTTATTTTAAGTTTTACTTCTATTAATGTTTGCATTATTCAGTCAATTAATATAATTTCCATACAATATAACTATATATACCTTTAAATTACATATAATTTAAAAGTAAACATAAAATAATACTAATATTCAATTCTATCCTTACATGCAATCATATAATCGTTTTTGGGCTTCAATTATAAGATCCTTCCTTTCAATGTAATTCTCTTTGACTAGTATTGTCTTTAACCCCAAAAATTATTGTAAATGTATTTAAAATAATTGTTACTTTAAATTGTGTTGAAATAGAAAACCCATTCGAGTGCTCTTCAGTTACAACAAAAGGCCGAATCCTTAGTACAGGGAAATCACTTCAATCCAGAGATGGTTAGAAACATTGCCACAGAAGTGTCCACTCGATGGCAGCAACTGATGAGTCACGCAGAAGACCGGCACAAACTAGTGATGGCTTCACTCAATTTTTTTAAGACCGCGGATCAGGTCTACTCTGTGTTGGATAGTCTTCAGCGAGAATATCAACGAAACGAAGACTTTTGCGGCGCTTCTCATCTGAATGCTGACAATTCGAACCCAATTCCCATACCATCTAAAGAGGATATCGAAGCCATTCTCATACAACACATATGCAAACATCAGGAACAGAAGGAGGCGTTCCTCAAAGCGTGTACACTCGCGCGCAGAAATGCCGAAACCTTTCTTAAATATGCCGCCCGTTGTATACAGTATTACTCGACTCGCACCGGGAGTAACACATATCGTACCGCCGAGAATGACGTGAAGAATATAATGGATAAGCTATTAAAACAGGAGAACGAAGTCCTCGAATACTGGACACAGAAGAAGAAACGATTGGATCACTGCCAGCAATATATACTTGTGGAACACAGCGCTAAACAGGCCCTCAAATGGATTAATGAGACCGGAATGAAATATATCTCAACCAAAAAATTAGCCCTTTCTGACAAAAGTAACGATGAGTTAGAAATTCTTCTCAAAGACTGCTATGATTTCAAAAACAGCGCTAAAGAATCGAAAGAAAAAGTTCGCCTTTTGATCCATTTATCCGATAATTTGATTCATAAGGGAAATACACATCCAATCGCTATCAAAAAATGGGTTTCATATATTGATCATTCATACAATGAATTTAACAAACAATTAGACGGTTATAGATATGAATTAGAAAACAAATTAGGTTTACAATCAACTCAAAGAAGTATGGATTCGTTAATCGATCCAAAATTATTAGCAGTTGACTCTCCGATAGCATCGCCCACTTCTATCTCTTCGCCCACTTCTCTGCCCTCTCCGACCACTAAGTTCTGTAACAGTCCAGCAATTTCTACGTCAAGTAATAGTCAAGAAGTTCTTGTTGTCGATCAGGAAAAAAGGAAGTCTACCCGAAAAAAGGAGTTTATTATGGCTGAACTGCTCGGCACTGAAAAATCTTATGTTAGAGATCTTCAAGTATGTATCGAAAGTTATTTGTATGAATTTCGCCACAATTGCGCGAATCTGCCCATTGGTATCGCTGGCAAAGAGAGGAATATATTTGGAAACATTGAAGATATTTATAATTTTCATAATAAGTGAGAATTCATTTATTTTTAATTTATTGTTTAAAATTAAATTTAATTGATTTTTTTAAATTTTCAGCACATTTCTCAGGGAATTAGAAAAATACGAATCAATGCCCGAAGACATTGGTCACTGTTTTGTGACGTGGGCTTCGAGTTTTGACATATATGTAGAGTACTGTCAAAACAAACCCGAATCCAACACATTATTAGTTCAATATTCGGGCCATTTTTTCGAAGAAGTACAACGAAAACACTGTGTTCTGCACCCAATCGCCGCATACCTTATAAAACCCGTGCAAAGGATAACTAAATATCAGTTACTTTTGAAAGATTTGCTTTCGTGTTGTGGCGAAGGTCTTCAGGGAGAGATCAAAGACGGCTTAGAAGTGATGGTTAGTGTTCCTAAGAAAGCGAACGATGCGATGCACTTAAGTATGTTAGAGGGCTGTGATATATCACTCGACCAATTGGGAGAAGTCATACTTCAAGACTCTTTCCAAGTGTTTGATTCAAAATCATTGATCAGAAAGAGTCGCGAACGAAGGGTTTTCCTCTTTGAGATGTATTTGGTTTTCGGCAAAGAATTGAAAGACTCGAACGGAAAGGGAAAATATATATTTAAACTTAAGTTAATGACATCTGAGATCGGAATCACTGAACACATCGAAGGCGATGAACTCAAGTTTGCCATTTGGACGGGAAGGTTGGCTCAGTTGGCCGACAATAAGATTACATTCAAAACATCGAATCTCGAGACCAAACAAATATGGGTTAAGAGAGTTCGGCAATTAATTCAGGAAACGTACTTCTGTTCTGCACTCTCGACACTCAATTTGTCCAAAATATCTCAAAATAAACTCAACGCTAAACTAACGCATGCACACAGCAATAGATCGTCGCGGTATGTTATCTCTCTCTCTCTCTCTCTCTCTCTCTCTCTCTCTCTCTAAAATTAATTTAGAAATAGTTTATAAGAGCGACAATCCATTAGCTTATAGTTTATTTTCAAATGTGTTCACAAAATGTAGAGTTTTTGATATTTGAATAATTTAATCAGCGATGAGTTCTCGTCGTTATTCTCTAATATGTAAAAGGAATTGAAAACACAATTTGTTTCAATAACAGCCTTAAGGTTTAGTGATATTTCCAATTCAATGAACATTATATTGAATATAATGCAGGTATAGATAAATAAATGGATTGTATACTTATATAAAGCATAAATGGAAATAAAAACACTTAATAATAAACGAGTGAAGTCTACAAATTCGTGACCAAACAAATTAATGTTAAATTAATGTTATTTATTGAACTTTTTTGACGTCAATATTATTGGATGTGTTAAAGTGCTAAACATGTTATTTGTTAAACAAATTCTTTGCATAATATAAATATTTTGGACCAGAATTTTGTCAAATTCATTTGTTTGAGATTATTCTCCTATAAAAAAGTGAATTTCATATAAGGACTTGTATTGGTCTCAATTGTGTGCCTTTACTTCTTATATCAATCCTATGTTTCTATGTGAAGACTAACTCATGAAATAATTTAAAAAGATAACTTATATTTTGTGATTGAAAATAATTTTAAAATTATTAAATATTCCTTCAAATAAAGTGCTATGAGTGGTATGTATAGTGTATATACTGCTGTGCAAACAATATAACGAACCACTTCTTAAATACAATGACTTATAAAAGGAAATTAGTTTTTTAAATAGAGTATTATTTAAAATGTTATTTTGTAGACCTTGGGTTTTTCACTCAAATAATTATTAACTCAAGTTTTAGTTTAGTATTCAGTAGTTATGTATGGAGTGATGAAAATCAATCATTGAAACCCATCTTTTGTGACATATTTTCCTTGAGTGCGATTACGAGACGAGACATAAGATATTTGTTTAATTAAACAGCCGTTCAATTATATCCCGTTTTGTTTTCTATTGTTTTAGACATCTCTTGTTTGTTATATGAAAACAATTTTATTTTTGTGCAAATTTTGTTATCATGATAGAATTGATGCATGTTTTTGATGTAAAATGAGTGTTAAATTGTCACTCATGTTAAATATGCAGAAAACAACTTATGATTAAAATGTAACAATAATTTAATATTCTTCACTCGTTTACTGTATATTTAAATCCAGATGTTATGACAAATGAGCCATAAATAAGGCACTGCTAACTATTAATATAAGCTTTGAAATAATAATATTTATAATTTTATTGTTAAACACTTGGAGTGAAACATTGAATTAAACTTTATTTTGAATAACACGCCATTTGAATGATATATTGTTTAAATTTATAGTGATTTTGACGATTGTTTTACGGATGACGTGAACGCTGACCATCACGACAGGACATCACTCGCATCCTATAGTTCCAGCACAACCACTGACAGCGAAAAAGTGAGTGCAAATGCAATCGCAATGCAATTGTTTAGTTTGTTTGCATTTTTTAATGTTTATGCGTTGACACACAACTGTTATTCACAGCCCATTATTCTGTAAAATAGGTGTGAAATTGTATTCTGTTTATGACAAATACTTTTGTTTAAAGAGTTATAGTTTGTATGAATATTTGCCAACATTTCAATTATAATAAATTTTTATAAATTTAATAGAAATAACTATACAGGTAGAATAATAAAAATATACTTTTATTACGATTTTATCGTAAAAGCAATTTTAAAAATAATAAATTTGTTATTAGCCAACGATGACATGTCTTTTACATCTTATATTGTATGTAATAAAAAGATGTGCCCACAATTGCAATCATGTTTGGATACTTTCTACTGTTTTTTAAAGTATATTGAGTTTACATAAATTGCCTGTCATTTCAATAAAATCCTTTTTTATAATAAAATAAAATAATTTTTTAGATAACACTTGATATTTGATGATTTCATTTATATCGTTGATATCATTTATTTCTAGCAATATTGCGCTCAAATACTTTGAAGTGTTGTAGTTGTCATTCACAGTCATATTAACAGAAAGCCCTTCATTAAAATTGCCATTTAATGAATATTATTTCTATAGGAATTAATATTAAAATAAGATTTGATAAATACTGTATAAATATTTAAAAAATGAAAACAATGATTGATTGGATAACTAATTGAATATGTGTTGATAGGGTGGAGGGGACGTGACGTGGGTTATTGAGGACTTCAACGCCGACAAGAATGCTTCACTTTTGCCGCAGACAACGATTGGCTCTTTCATATCAGTTCGCGGCGGACAACAGGTCGAAGTGATTGACTATAATTTGCATTCTTTGCCCGAATTCTGTTTGGTTCGAGTGATCGGTACTCAAGACTCCAACAATTGTGTTGCCATCGAAGGCATTGTTCCTCTTTATTGTCTTCGATTCCCGTCGCGTTCGGTCGCCTTCTCATCAAAGTCTGCTTCAATGGAAACCGACGGTAAGTCACTATTTTTGTTATCATTGTAGACAAATGTTTTATTATAATAACATATGACAGGAAAATGTGTGAATATGGGTTTCTTTATGATTATTGAGTTGTGTTTGTTTTTTGACTTATAATATAAATATTCAATTTAATAAGTGATTGAAAGAGTTTGAGAATTGAAAGCCATTTGTATTTGATGTGAAAACGCAATGAATTCAATTAACTGTCGCCCTCTTGGCTTCTCATACAGAATATTCTGCAAATAATTTACTGCTATATACAGTATATTCAACAATTGTGTTGCCATCGAAGGCATTGTTCCTCTTTATTGTCTTCGATTCCCGTCGCGTTCGGTCGCCTTCTCATCAAAGTCTGCTTCAATGGAAACCGACGGTAAGTCACTATTTTTGTTATCAATTTTGTTTATTAACTTCTCAATCAATACTATGTATCCAAACCAAAGTACTTTGTTTTTTGACTTATAATATAAATATTCAATTTAATAAGTGATGGAAAGAGTTTGAGAATTGAAAGCCATTTGTATTTGATGTGAAAACGCAATGAATTCAATTAACTGTCGCCCTCTTGGCTTCTCATACAGAATATTCTGCAAATAATTTACTGCTATATACAGTATATNAATATAAATATTCAATTTAATAAGTGATGGAAAGAGTTTGAGAATTGAAAGCCATTTGTATTTGATGTGAAAACGCAATGAATTCAATTAACTGTCGCCCTCTTGGCTTCTCATACAGAATATTCTGCAAATAATTTACTGCTATATACAGTATATATACTGTTAAAATGTAGTGTAGGATATATAGCATTGTTAACATGAGAGCCGTATATATAGCATCTGTATTAACGCATACATAGTATTGATGTCTGAGAATCATATATTAGAGAAACCACTGATGGAGTGAGTCGTCGACGACGTTGTGAAGCATTACTTGAGAGTCTGTAGAGTCTGTAGAGTCTGTAGGTGTTAGAAGATTATGCCTATCGGTCAGCCATTTTCGTGTCACAACAGATACTCTTGTAATAACCGGTAGAGCAGATGATTGGCAGATGAATATACAAATAATAGACTCTATTTTGTAATATATTTTTTATCACTAAATGGATGTACTGTAAGAAATGCTCACTTGAAGTATCACTCATTGTGTTTGTGAGTGGATCCATGTTCTGCTGTTCAGGCCTTCATATCTGCCATTCCAGGCACAGCCATAATGTTAACGAAACTCTTGATATCTCTAGACTTAAAGGTATTTATCATTAATTCTTGATTTTTATAATCCGTAAATGAATTCATTCGCCAAATGATGTCTTTATTTATTAAATCAATTCAAATCATTTTCTCCACAAAAAGTCATGGATTTCTCTTCGATAAATCTGCCTTAAATGACACTTCACTTCATATCTCACAATATTTATCGTTAATTTGAATTTGTTTTTTAATCCATTAGTTATTTATTAATAGCTTCTAAAATAGTTGTATAGCTTTTAACAACATTTTATATTATTTTTTATTTGATTTTTATTTTAAATCTTTATTAATTATATTAATTTTAATGATTTTTATATATAACATATTTTTGTTGGGATTTTAATGTTTTTATTCAATATAATTAATATTTAATATAAACTTGAATTAATAATTAACATAAAATATAAACTAATGATTTGCTGATTGTGTGCAATGTTTTAGACGTGACGACCACTTGCAACGAATCGAGTCCTTCATTCAGTACTGAAAGCAGTAGTTCTACCAAAAGGAAGGGAACGTTCAAGAAATGGCTCACAAATCCCGTCAGAAAACTAAGTTCGGGAAAATGTTCTGCTGTTCAGGCCTTCATATCTGCCATTCCAGGCACAGCCATAATGTTAACGAAACTCTTGATATCTCTAGACTTAAAGGTATTTATCATTAATTCTTGATTTTTATAATCCGTAAATGAATTGATTCGCCAAATGATGTCTTTATTTATTAAATAAATTCAAATCATTTTCTCTACAAAAAGACATGGATTTCTCTTCGATAAATTTTCCTTAAATGACACTTCACTTCATATCACAATATTTATCGTTAATTTGAATTTGTTTTTTAATCCATTAGTTATTTATTAATCGTTTCTAAAATAGTTGTATAGCTTTTAACAACATTTTATATTATTTTTTATTTGATTTTTATTTAAATCTTTATTAATTATATTAATTTTAATGATTTATATATATAACATATTTTTGTTGGGGTTTTAATGTTTTTTATTCAATATAATTAATATTTAATATAAACTTGAATTAATAATTAAAATAAAATATAAACTAATGATTTGATGTGTGAAATGTTTCAGACGTGACGACCACTTGCAACGAATCGAGTCCTTCATTCAGTACTGAAAGCAGTAGTTCTACCAAAAGGAAGGGAACGTTCAAGAAATGGCTCACAAATCCCGTCAGAAAACTAAGTTCGGGAAAAGTGGACAAAACATCCAACAGTAGTAGTGATTCTCCGAAGTCCAGCGGCAAGAAGTCATCGCTTTCTATCACCCCATGGAAGGCATGTCTTTAACGGATCACTTATTAAAGAGTTTTTTAATTAATTTTTAAATTAATATTTTTAGATAAATAATACCAAAGAAGAGTCCAATAGTAAAACAGTGTCGAAGACCGAAGAGTCCGTCGGTTTTAACAAATCGAGTTCTGCATCTCTACCGACAACGCCATCACTGGTTCCGCAGACATCTAAATCACTTGATCTGAACGGATGTGTAGTCAATGTAACCGAAGAAGACGGAGATGTGACTGATGTTGAACTGCCGCCGCCCATGAAAATACAGGAACACACATATCCTGCAGTCTCTTCATTGTCTGCTAACTCGGCTAATGTTGACATCACTGAAAACGTTTGTTTCCATTTTGTATTTTTATCAATATATTCATTAATAACTAAGTCTTGATTAATTTAATAATAATGAATAATAATTAAATATATTGATATTTTATAGATTGAAAGCATGATATCATCAGTAGATTTGGGAACTTCTGAATTGGAATTTATTGTCAAAATACAAATGGTTTGTTTGATTTAATACTAAATGTTGGCAAACGATGACAATTACAGGAAATAGTAATTGAATCTTAACTTTTAGGACACAAGCGATGATCTCTCGAAAGAAGACATAAATAACGGATTAATTGAACGAATCGAAGAAAATGAGGGCACAAACGATGAAACGAATGACGAAACCGATAATTCATTGACCGGAGAATCTGAAAGAGAAAAAGCATTAATTAAGCGGAGATTTATTTTACAAGAATTGGTTGACACGGAAAGGGATTATGTCTTCAACTTAGGTCTTGTTGTCGATGGATATCTGGAACTAATGCGAAATGAGACCGAAATTGCAGTTCCGGACGATCTTAAGAATGGAAAGGATAAGATTATATTCGGCAATATAGAGGCCATATATGAATGGCATAGAGACTCGTTTTTGGCAGAAATTGATAAGTGTTTGGAAGAACCCGAAAGACTGGGTCTCCTCTTTAGACGATGCGAGCGAAGGCTCAATATGTATGTCGTCTACTGTCAGAATAAACCCAAATCAGAACACATTGTTTCCGAACATTTGGATACATTTTTTGAGGTAAATTATATTATGATTAGCTTTAAAATATAGTCATATTATGTTTGGTTTAATTGTGTTTAATAGGAAATCCGTCAGAAGTTGGGACATAAGCTCCAATTGCCTGATCTTCTTATAAAACCGGTTCAAAGGATAATGAAATATCAGTTATTGTTGAGAGATATGTTGAAGACTACTGAAAAGGCTGGACTCACCAAAGAAGCAGAGGATCTGAAGAAAGCGGTTCATATCATGCATGTCGTGCCCAAAGCCGCTAACGATATGATGTGCGTCGGAAGGCTTCAGCACTTCGACGGCAAAATAACAGCTCAGGGAAAGCTATTACAACAGGGTTTGCTTTTTGTGGGCGATTTGGGGTCCGGTGGCAGCACTGGAAGCAATACTAACTCTAATATTGGCTCAACTAAACTGAAAGAGAGACAAGTCTTCCTTTTTGAACAAATAATTATATTCAGCGAAACTGTTGGACAAAAGGGACAGTTTTCTAATCCCGTGTATTTATATAAAGCGCATCTTATGGTCAACAAAATGTGTCTCATCGACAAAGTGGACGATTCGGATCCAACAAAGTTCTTGCTTAAGTCCAAAGACCCAAATATGTCTGAAATTGCATTCCTATGTCAGGGTTCCAGTAAAGAAGTGGCAGATGTATGGGTGGCAAACATTAGGGCCATTCTTGATACTCAACTCGACTTTCTTAGGGCTCTTCAGTCGCCTATTGCTTACCAAAAAGAGCTAACAAAAGAAGTGTAAGTTTTAAACATTTTGATTTGTGTTTTGGTATTTGTTTGACAATTGTATACACGAATAGTTCTGCACCAGAATTGGGTTCTCTATGGAATCCCTCGTTGAGGAAAACACTGTCACATCCGGCGGCAGTCCATCGCGAGAAGAATCTGAAATCAACGGCAAAAGAGCAGCCGTTGGGCTCAACCAATACATCCAAATCGATGCGTCAGTCAAATAAAAGCAAGAATAAGACATTTTTGGCCGTTAATAATGAGTGCGAAAGTGTTGTCATTGAAAACATTAGTGAAAGTGACTCAAAGACATGTAACACATCTCCCGATTCATCAACAAATCGCAAGTATTCGTGTCCTTCATCTGAGAAACCGCCGACTCATTCGCATAAACACCAGTCGAGTCCATCAAAATCGAAACGAACTTTTTTAGAGGGATTTAAGAATCCGTTGCGACAGAAGAAGACGGAAATGAGTGTTATTGTGAGCAGTGAGTCGTCAACCGTCAGCTCTAATCTACTTTCTAGTCATAGTCTCGACTCTTCAACCGGTGCTCAAACCCGAACCAAACTCGAAGCGCAGACCAAAGATAGTTCAGTGATCAGGAGGTGGTCTGAATCGGCCACTCCTCCCGTCGCTATCTCTCCACAAACCATTAGTAATACAATTAGTTTGCAATCAAATAATAAAACCGATAATAATATTACTCCTAATAATAATAACGATAATAATAGCTCCGATGTATCAAAACATTTAAAACAATAGCTATTTTAATGTTCACTTCATTTATTACATATATATAGACAACAAAAGTTATAGTTATTTCATATTTTTAATGATCTCTACAACGGACTCATTATATTGTTCTCCAATTCATAATAACTTTTTCTCTCAAATTGTTTATATTTTGATTATTTTTCAAACCAATGAAAGTTTGTTGAGTATTGAAAATATTGTCATTTCATAACAATTGACAAACGATAGGACAACCATTTGACTATATATTTGTCATATTTTCTCATTTTGATAAATGCTGTGATCTAACGATGAAAGTCATACTAATTGTACTTTTCTTTCTCCGCTAATAATTGATTTCTTTATTCCATTTCCTATTGATATTAATATTACTCTTAAGTCTATCATTATTTCCATTCATTTCATTATTCAATGGATTTCTATTTTTTGGTAAAACAATAATTTTAGTGACAGTGAAATGAATTGAAAAAAGTCATGAAAAACAGAGTACTAATACTTTGCGGGTCTTCCCAATGATAACTCTCAACACATGATTTGCCTAATTTTTAGTTATATTAACCAGGTTAACTTTTAATTATTATAAAATATAGTTCTTAATGTCATAATTTGAAGATAATATAATTGACAAAATTGCAAATTTGATCGCTTATTATAGATAGATATATAGCAATAAAGATAGCGTTTTGGGATTATAGTACTTGTTTTAACTAAAGCAATGTTCAATTAAATTAATCTACAAAAGTGAGTTCACTTTTAAATAGACCATTAATATTGATAAATAACGCATTTAAAATTGTTTTGGGAAATGATTGGCGCGTAATTTGTTAATCAAATTTAATTTAAAAATGTTAATTATTGGTTTAATGTAAACCCAATTTATTGATCTACAAAATAATGCAATCCAATTGTCTGTATGTCTTGTGGTTCCCGAGTAATGACCACCCGGAAAGGTCGACCTCCGAAATGCGTTTGGCACAATGACCATGGCACTTTTATAAATCGAGATAGCAACATGCGATAAAAGGTTTTGTTACAAATATTAGATAAAGACAATAACAATTGGATATAAGTTATAAGCCCTGATCGAACCAATTAAAACATTTGGTCACTAATTTGTCGGATATATTGATTGCCATTTAATAGATGCCAAACTTATTTTGGAGGTCTCTTCGGGTACTTACGAATCACAAGACATTCAGACAATTTTATTGCATTGTTTTGTAGATCAATAAATTGACATTAAATTAATAATTAAAAACTAATTAATAATTTATCAAAACAATTTACAAAGCGTTACACCCATTAATTGTTTATAGTATTATTTAATGAAATTAACAAATGTGTTGACCGTATCATTGGTACACCCGTTGATTATTTAACCAATATTTATATGAAACAGATTTTCTAATTATTTTAAGCTATTGTAATATTTTGGACATAAATTATTAATAATGTAATTAATTTATTAATTTGTAAATCAAATTCAATTACATTTATAACATGTATGGATAGTCTCTTACCTCTCATTTCATGTAATTCTCATCTTTTTTATTATCAAATCTTTATTTTCATTTCAAATACAAAATTGACTCAAACTCTAAGATATTTTGAATATAAACCCGAATTCTTCACATAAAATGTGAGATTTTTAAAATCGATATCATATTTGATAGTATTATCTATTGATAATAATATCAATCGTTTAATAATTTGAATTATTTTTAGTCATTTTAATGCCATTTTTCAAGTGTTTTTCAAAATATCTTTTACATGAAGTATAGTTTAAATTTGAGCCAATTTTAACATTTATAACAAAACAACTTTTTTGTGGGCTTTTTCTCATTAATGAGACATTGATTTGATTTAATTTGAAATTTGTTTCACTAAATGTTATATATTTTTTCGTTTTACCAAAAGTGCGATCAAAACAAACTAAATTGTAATGAAATAAAGTGTAAATTAATCATTTGCTTAATGTTATCATTTGTTGTTATATAATGTGTACTCAAAATTATGGTTAACTTTCAATCACTTATACTTTCTATTAAACAAGAATTGAGTACATTTTCACTGATCTTCTTGTCTTAAATCTAAAAACCTATTATTTTTAATTCAGATTTTATTTGAGATTTATTTTATGAAAACTGTTTTTATAAATATATTTTTTGTCAAAATATTTAAGATTTATTTAAAAAATATATAATGACATGAAAATCAGTGGAAATAAATTTAAGATTTTGAACACAATCACAACCAGTGCTCAAATTATTTTCAATTATTATTATTATAATTAATATGACATACAATGAGCTAATTTTGAATTTTATTTTCTCTTTCAATTGAATCCCAATTTTTGGATCTTTTTATACGATATGCAAAGTTATAACAAGAAGAGTAATTAATTGGCTATAATTGTAAATAAATTATATGTATATAAATATTGATTATAAATTGATGAACAAAACAAACAAATTGTAATTAAGTTGTAGTAGAAATTGAATGGAAATTAATAATAAAAGTGTTAAATAATAAGTTAGAACTGCATTCCAATCGTGCGGTCCTTTTTGGCAATATTTATGTTTAATGTACTTAAATATATAACTATATTATTATTATTAAAAATGTGCT
>CAJPIZ010001251.1:0-17684 GCA_905368565.1 Medioppia subpectinata | reverse complement strand
GGCCCATCATTTACATCCTCGGATCCATATTCATAACAGTGGTGCCAATGTTTGCGGATCCGGTCGGCACCGGCTTCGGCTGTCTAATCATATTAACCGGAGTTCCCGTCTATTTTATTTTCATCGCCTGGAAAAGGAAACCAAAACCCATTCAAAATGCATTCGGTTTGTAGAAAATACTTATTTTAATTTTAGCGATAGATTTAATAATAATAATTATTGGAAACACAAATTATTTAATATTATAAATAATTTTTTTGTGTCTACAGATTGGATGACATTAACACTACAGAAGATTCTGGTTGTCGTGCCGTCAGAAAAGTCTCGACAACTTTAAATCAATTGTTATAGACATAGAATATTGTAAACAACTGATATTCCCATACATTCAGGCATTTATCACATGAAAACAATACGACTGTCCCATTGATTCGGTCAACATTTTATTTTATAAAATATATTCTTTCAAAATAACAATTTTATTATTCTTATGTTAAGTCATGATTTCACATAAGAACCCAGAGTTAAACGACAAGATTTATATAATTTTTCAAAATGGTAACAATTTGAAGCCCAGTGTTTGCTGTCAACACATTATAATACATGCATATTATACTGTACTTTACATATTAATATTCTTTCATGTTATCTGTTTTTTAATCACATACACAACCATTTCTTTAATTAAGAAATAAAATATTACATTTGAATGGACCGTTTCTTTGGGACATTTTTACATTATAACTGCTGTTAAGTAATAGTCCTAATAATCAATTGATGTCATATTACAGTCACTGTTTGCGTCCGTTTGACAGATATTTTCAATAACAGAATAATTTGTGCTAACATTTACTTCATATGTGTGTTTGATATTTGTTTAATAACTAGAGATGAAATGACTATAATACATTATGGTGCATTTGTTTTTTGCTAATCAGCCTATTCAAATGACATTTAGGGTATTTTTTGTAGCCCACTCGTCAATTGACTCATTGTTTGTTTAATTAATTGTTTTTATATTAAGATTGTGTTATTTTTAACGACTATATTATATACATTTAGAAAATAAATAAAATTTAATTATAATTTTATTAATTTTGGAGATATTTGTAATATTTTAGTAGAGTTTACGAAATATGAATTTATATTTTATATATAAATCAAACATTAATTCATTTAATTTTGTGTGTCATTCAACTCATAGTGCCTTTTATATGAAATTTTTATTGTTTTTTAAGTTTAAATTTAAATAAATAAATTGTTTGTCAATTAAGAAGTGGGCGATTGATTGCAATATACTGTTCAGTATTGGTCTGTATATTGTTTTATATGTTTATTAAAAGCATTATACAATCTAATGGTTAACCAAAATTGTTAACTAATGTCTGAATAAATATATGTTTATTAAAACATTATATAAAAACTCATTGTTTTATTGGAATTAACATATACTACAAAAAAATTGACACAATATATATGTATATTAGAGAGAAAAAATAAAAATTCATTAAAAGTATTGAAGCATCTGTTTGTTAAACGAAAAATAAACTCTTTAAGATTAAATAATGAATGCTTGACTTATAGCCCCTTCATTACCCCTCATTGTTATAATATATGATTAGTGTAAATAAAGTTAATGAAAACCTATTTTATTACTTGTTGTACCCAAACATCCAATTATTTGAAATGTAAACCAAAAATCGATAACAATTTTTCCATTATTTTGCACGTTATGAGCAAAGTCTTCACTCTTTCTAACGTAAGTATTATATGATATTTTACGGTCAAAACCTCATTCAATACTCAAAACTATTCAAACTTTTACATGTATTTCGATTATTGTTATTATACGACAATAATTTGTTTCATAAATAATATGTAAATTTTTCTTATTTAAAGTTATAAAATATATTCGACAATTTTATTTAATAGTTATAATTACTTGCATTGACTATAAGTAGGATTATGTATGATTATACTATATTGACTCAACTATTATATTAAGTTTAATGAAATGTGGTAATGGATTTATAATATTTTATTTAATAGCATAAAATATAACAATGCAAGAATAAAGAATTGGAATTTTGATGATAACTTTATAAATGATTATTAATAAATGAATTAATGTTAGAATGTTATTTTTGATTAATTGATATAGGTGATGAATTTGTTGAATGTATTATATTGTGCCTCCATTGGCCGTTGCTGTGAATCTAATATGGCTTTAGATTACTCCAACTTTATAAGTGTTAACCTTTTATTATTATGCAATTAATGCAAAACTTAGCAGCGAATGAGTGAAGACCTAACAGTAAGTGAGGGATTCAGTGAATTCCCTTTCGTTTGGATTGTGAATAAATGGTTTGAAATTTAACTAAAAGAAAGGTTAGAAAATAAGTTAGTTTTACAATAATATTAATTATAGCATTACTTTGTATTTCCGTTGGAAAAGAGTCGATTGAATTGAACTTTCCAATGGCTCTTAGCGACCAATTTGTTATTTCACAGTAAGTATTGCTCAACAAAATTATCCAAACTTTGTTTCAATTGCTTTCTCTTTGCAATCGAGTGCTTATGAGTTGATGTTATTCAAGAGATTATTCAAATAAATGCCTTATTTCTTAATTACCTTTTATAATCATCACTTTATTAAATTTTATAGAAGACTATTAATTCATTGAGTGTTTTATAAGTGATTATAATATAAACTAATGGGAAATATTCACAGCGATGTTACGGCGGGCGTCAAAAAACAGGCCGTTTCTAAACAGAAGATCTATTCTTTGGCTGACTTAAAAAAGAAAGGAAAACTCGTAGATATCATGAGGAATGCCATCAGAACCAAAGATTTTAGTCAAGTAAGTAATTGAAAATATTTGTATTATTCAAAATTCAGTTTTTGAATACAATTAAACCCATAGTTGAGACAATTGTAAACCACATTAATTGTGATCTACAGTATAAGATCACTCTTATGATGGCATAACCCAACCTTTTCCTTCCAATGAGTAATATAACTTAGGATTCAATTGCAATAATAAAGTGTTATATAATTAATGTGTTATATTATTCTTGCTAACAATCCAATATTACTATGTAATAATATAAAGCATTAAAATATAATATTTAAAATTAAGTCAAACAATTGAATTTGTCAATAAGTTAAAGATAGACTCGAATAGAATATAATTTGTATAACAGGTCGACAATGAAATCATACGATTAGTGAAGCCGTTTCTATACAATGAGGGCGAAGGCAAAAAAGTGCCGATTTCTCACTTAATAAAGTTACGCAATAAAGACGGAAAGTTTAGCAACAAATTGAACATTAATTTAAACGATGAAGAAATAGATGAAGAGATTCAAGAAATTGACAGCAAGACAGTTGTGAGGACGAGATTATACAATCTTTTACACTATTGTCTTCCCAACAGTTTGCGTAACACAAGTATATCCGCTTTTATATAAACAATTCTATTAATAATTACATTTTGTTTATAATTAAATTTGATTAATTCATTAATTAGATATATTACCAGTTGTAGATTGTGAATACAGAGATATTTGTTGGAAAATCAATGAAAGGTTGTATTGAATAATGTGTTTTACATGTATTTAATTTACTTACAATACAGGGGATCAGTTGGCGAATCAGTATTGCATATTTGTTTGGTAATTATATAAAAATGTTTACTTCTGCAATCTATTTATGTGAATCTAAAATGTTCTGTATTTTAGTCACAATTTAAAATAATTTGTGTGCAAATCTCAGTTTTCAATTTAACTAGCTTACTTATCGCGTATGCAAAGGTTTATTTATAAAACTTTATATTATTGTTTAATAAACATTTAGTCAAACATTTTGCTGACAAATATTTGTATCAAAGTTAGTGGCTACACCCATTCACACAGAATTGGCCCGACGTTTGGTCAGAATATTCCCAAAGCTAGTGAACGGTATTATAAAATAACACAAATATAACTTATTGTTATACTGTATTACGGTTATTATAATAGTAATTGTTGTACTTATTTTAGTATTATATTATAATTTAGATATTTATTTGGACGACGAATACTATGGAGAGGGAGCGCTACATATGGCAGTTGTGAATGAAGACCTATCAATGGTTAAGTTCCTATTGAACAATGGGGCGGATGTGAGGGCCCGATGTATCGGCAAATTCTTCTGCGCTGACGATCAGAAGGAGACGCGCGAAGAAGTCTTAGAACACGAATCCTATGTCATGAAAGTTGAGACCAATTATATGGGGTTTGCGTTTAAATTATGTTTCAACTCATTTCATTACCAATTAACCATTGCTTAAATATGAGAATACGTAATTTTGTCAATTGACAAATGCAATATATCAACAGATTGTATCAATGTTAAATTACTCAATTTAATTTGTCTTAAATTTGATGCAGAATATGATAGAATAAATTGAGTAAAATAGTTTGAGATTGAAAATTGTATGATCTATAGGCATGTCTATTGGGGAGAATATCCGCTTTCATTTGCTGCATGTCTTGAACTCGAAGACTGTTATCGACTACTCTATGCAAAGGGCGCTAATCCTGACAATGAAGACACAAACGGCAATACAGTTCTACACATGACTGTCATCTCTAATAAAATGGTAACAATCGTTATTTTATCAAATAATTGTCACCAAAACATCCGTTGTTTATTCAATTAAAGGAAATGTTCAATTTAGCATATGAACTTGGTGCTAATTTGCAGTAAGTACTCTACTTTCTAATCAAATAATTAAGATTGTCAAACTTGTTCACTCATTTTGCTATCATTTAAAAACAAAATGACAAAACATATTTTTGACTTTTTTCTGTAATAAAGGGATGCATTGTTTTGAGGTTTGTTGTATAAGCGCGTGCAATAATACTAAATTAATCCATAGGCTTAATAGGCTTGTGAACCATTCACAACGGTTTTGTTTAAGTGTTTAATTAATTTTATATACGAAATAATAGTACGGCTTTTAATATACCATAGATTGAAAATAACCATATTTATTAAAGGTATTAGACATACATATACTGTATTGATAGGTTATTGTATAAAAATGTAAATTTCTTGGTTTATATTTGCGTTATACTTTAAACCTCAATTCAGCATTAAAATAGACGTTTATAGAATCATGATGTTTTTGCGCTATAAACGCATTTCATATCCCATAAGAATAAAGTTTCTGAAACACCACTTCTTGTAATGAATCGACACACTTGTATAAAAAGTAAAATCGTAATTTCCAAAACAACTATGTAGAATATTCTTTCATGTTTGCATATTCCCGTTAGTGATGGTTATGTTGAATTCGAGGCATATTAAGCGCCATATCTTTTTATGTAAATCAAATACATTTGAATAAAATCCTTCAATAAAATCATAATTTTGTTGTAAATGATTGAATACACATAATTTATAACTTATTTTAAAATGCAAAAATAATAATATGCAATTCTGAAATATAAATAGTGTAAAGAATAAGCAAAGTCTCACACCATTGTGTCTGTCGGCCAAACTTACCAGAATCGAAGTATGACTTATGTTATCATTGATTTTGAATTATATTTATATCTTTACTTTTTTGCCAAAATAGATGTTTTTTCATATATTAAAACTTCAGAGAGAAGTTTTTTGGCAATTCTGTGAACAGGCCTTCGATGCCTATCCTCTTGAGGAGATTGACTCGATTGATGTGAACACCGGACAAATCCGCACAACCAATGCGTTAAGTGTTGTGGCATTTGGAGTAAGTGTTCGTTTGTTCTCAATATTACAATTTTAACACTTAATGTACAATGTAAAGTGTACTTTATATATGATTCTGTTAAAATTTAACCATGTACCAGTAATTGCTATAACGCAAGTTTATGTCTGCTGTCTTCTAAAATTATTTTTAAAATAAATTTGTTGTTAAGGAGTAGTGTTTACTGTCTGTAATAATGCGGGCATTTTTAGATCAAAGACTGTATTTATAAATTAGAGCTCTTAAACGCTGGAACCAATTCTAATGATGCCTCGTGTACCTCTTTTGCTCTTAAAAAATATGTGAAATTGACTATAAATCAACCACATCTGTGGTATGTCTGATCATTCACACAATTATATGTGTAAATCATGAATAACTAAAATACGGTTGTGTTGTCTTACTGTAAATATTGGATTATTCTCTTCTAAACTTTTGGTAAAAGGCATCGAAAGCACTAAAAAAAAGCATTATTACAGCATATAATTCCCTCATGTGATGAATACATTTGGAAAATTATACTATAAATCCTATTGGAATGACAATTGTATTGAATAAACCAACAATGCATAAAAAATACAATATTAAGGAAATACGAAATGTCTGAATTTGTAAAATATGAGAATTAGTCTACTTTACACTGTATAAACAAGAATATACAAAAATGCTCTAAATTCTTGTTTTATGCAATTGTAAAACTTTTTTATACAATGTTTTTATACTGTACTAATGTTTGTGGAGATGTCCGTTGTTTTCTATATTTAATAAATACACACACTTTGAGCACAATTTATGAAAATAAATTGACATTCATTGATCTCTATATGAAGGATGAATTGGGACACTTGGATATGTTTGAAGGCCTACTGATTGAGATATTACAGGCGAAGTGGAATACATTCATTAAGAAAAGGTAAATATTATATAAAAGTTTTATACTAACTAACTATTAAATAAAATTAATTATTTTTCAATAGATTTTATCGACAAATCGCTTTTTATGGCATTTATTTTTTCATTACATTTTTCGCTTTTATCCTAAGGCCAGCATCTATTGTGAGCATCACTTCCAATGAACCAAATTGTATTGATTTGGAAAACAATAGTAATACTATTAAAAATTGTTTTAAAATTCAGTATAAATATAATTATGTGCAATGAATTTACAGACCAATCGCACACTCAAAACATATGTCTTACAATTAATCGCTGCAAAAAATATGTTCAAAACCACAATAAGAGTCTGCAGTTCACGAGAAAACATTCCTTAATTCATAACAATTATGAAAATATATCCAAAAAAGATTTACTCAAAGAAACTAATAAAACATCGGATGCATGTTATTTGCTACGATTTGATACACCATTAAATAGAGTACATAATCATAATATTGTTGACAATTAAATGCATGTTTTAAATGTTAGATAATTAATTGTGTTTTCAATTATTCAGATTATAAGATTGTTTGAGATACTGAGTGCAATCGGATCGTTGATATACTTAACATTGGCATACATTGAGGCCTCCAGTCTTTCGTGGTCTGTGTTCGCAAAAACTCTGGTATTAGTTTTTAAATATTAATTTAAAGCAATAGACTTCTCATAAATGATCAAATTTTCTTAAAATATTTTTCTGCAACTCAACATTCAATAAAATATTTTATGAGTTATATAATATAATATACCATATTCTATAATATAATCAACTGATTACACATAATTTGTTGGTCATTTATGTTAGCAATCAATGTAATGATTTGAATAATAGTTTATTAATATTTGTATTTAGACCAAAGTTCCGGGAAGAATCATGTTTTTGTTGTCATGCATTTTGATTATAATATCAATTCCTTTGCGATTACTTTGTTTATCCCAATACGAGGACAGAATCGTTGCATTGGCTATGTTTTTGACTCCAATGAATCTTTTATTCTTTTGTCGGTAATTATCATATAATTAACATATAATCACTAAATAATGCTTTTTATGAAATTACACACAAACATATTGCAAATATATTTGTTGAATTTATTTTTTAGATATAACAATGCAATTAAAATAATTAACACTTTTCATCATTTGTTTAGAGGATTTAAAACTGTCGGACCATTCGTTGTAATGATTTATAAAATGATTGTTTCGGATCTCTTGTGTTTTGTTATAATTTATATGATTTTTGTCATCGGTTTTGCAGAAGGTATTCATTGAATGAAATTTTGATAAATTAAATAATTATATTCTATTTGTAATGAAATTCTTAGCATTTTTTGTAATATTTCGATCCCATTCTGGTGTCGGAAAAAATTATTTCGGTGGAGTTGTGGACAGTATTATGTCTATGTTTTTGATGTCTTTGAATGAATTCGTTGATATTTACAGAGAATTTGATAATACAGATCATCCAATCATAGCAAAGGTTTATAAACATGATTAGAATGTGTTTTAAATGAATATTTAATGAATTTTTATTCCAATGAAGATCATGTTTACTCTGTATATGATTTTGGTGTCAATATTATTAGTAAATATGTTGATTGCAATGATGGTAACAATGTTTCACAATTAATCCCAAACATTATTTTATCAATGATTTTCATTTGAAAACAGGGAAAAACATATCAAGACATCGCTTCCAGACCTAATGAATGGCTGCGTCAGGTTAGCGGTCGCCACAATCGATGGCATTTAAACCGTAATTAATTTTGTCCATCAATAGTGGGCTCGTATTATATTAGTGGTGGAGAGAGGGGTTTCACCGCAACAGAGGCTTATTATGCAGAAAAAGTACAGTCAGTTACGAAAGAAACGGGTTTTCATTAAAATGTGGAAAACAACAGTAAAGTATCCTTTTATTATTGATTATAAAATAATTGATAATAATTTAATTAAAGCATAAATTCGTTTGTTTAGGAATCGGACAGAATTGATATCAAAGCGATAAAAATATTGAAAAATGCAAACATGAAAATGAGAAACAAAACAATTTAATCAATTCAATAAAATTTTGTGCTAATTCTTAACGACTTGTTCTTCGGCTAACTTTTCATCAATAACTTCAGAGTTAGATTCAGAGTTAGATTCTTCAGAATCGGAAACATTGTGGCCATCGGAAGGCTTATTATCGAAGACACGAACAAAACCACATCTCATTTTTTCCCAACGTTTGCGTTTAGAACTAATAAAACACCGATAATTATCATAATTAAAATCTGCCATCAATTTGAAGGTTCATTTACTTATGCCAACTGATCCTCTGATTGATAGTAGGGTTGGCGCCATCGATGGTCATACGTATCAAGAGATTCGCTATATTGAGGGCGTCGTCACGACCCGAATGCTGCCTCCCATTAAATTCCATCCCAAGATGTGTCAGCATTTGATCCAACGATAACTGCAATTACACTCGCGTTTAAGTCTAATTAAATTCAATGCAACAATTGTCTCACTTTTTGCACTTTGTATTGAATGGAAAACAATTTCCTGACATTAATCCATCGCTTGGCATAACGTGGGTATGGAATGCCATGGAGTTTACACTTCATATCAATTATTATTAGATAACATAACTAATTAATCACTTTAAACACAACTTACGGATTGGGCAAAGAAGTGGCTCATATCCCACGCCCTGTATTTATATCATGTTTAAAAATTAAATATCAATTAAATAAAACCATGCAATCAATGACTGACCCGTCGGTCGCCAATGCATAGGATTTAATGTCATTCTCGGCGACGAAAGAGTGCAACCATTTTTCAAATTTGTCCAAAACTTGCGAAAAAGGGTCCGACTTATCGACAACTGATTGACAAATTCCAGTCAAATCCGTACAAAATTGCGATAATTTTTCAGTCGATTTCGGTCTCACGAACTCATGAAATGTCGAAACCTTTCAATTAGTTTGAAATTTTAATTACCGGTAATTATTCAATGAATGGAAAAGTGATTTTTGAGTTACTATTTGTTTGCGTTTGATGTCAACCAAAACGGCTGGAAATTCAATGATCTCTTGAATCAATTGATCGTTTGGTTGTTTATCACACGTGGCCTCGAAGTCCACAACACATACGATATCGTAATAATAGGTTTTTGTCTTCTTTAACACTTTAGTCATGGCTTCGCTCTTGTAGTGACTCTTCAGTCGTCTTCGACACGATTCCATTGAACCACTAATTCATGGATTAAATCAATTAAAGTGTTGCCAAAGAAGTGAGTGAAATGAGCAATGAATGGCAATTCAGACCTCACTTCTAGATCCAAGAGCTGAAGACGTTGTCTCAACTGATCCGCATTCATGTCGTTTATAAAGCCATTGATTTTGGATATTTTGCTGAACACGGGATCAGTTGTGGGAATGGTGTCAACGTTGTCATTGTCGGTGTGCTCGTCATCCTTGTTATTGCTATCATGAGTGGTGTGGATGTGTTGGATGTGATGATCGGTGTCTTGGGATGACTGCATGTCTTGAGTGAAGAGCGGTTCACGAGTTTTCAAATTCAAAAGCAAACCCAAAACCAAATCCATATGATTAGTGCTATTTGTGTCATGTGTTAGCACTGAACGCATGCGCGAAGCCATTCATACCAATTCTCATTCAAACTAATGAATTGAAGAATTATTCTTGTCTTCAATTCTCATATTTTTCAAACAATTCTCAATATTTTTATTTCATATATAAATTTATTATTTATTTCTTATATTTGATATTCATATGTGTTTAACATTTAACATATACTCTAATAAATAAATATTAATTTGTAACCATTTTCTATAAGTAACAAATTGAATGCCAAACTCAGGTATACACTATTCGAGTCCAAAGCCCTCGGCATTAGAGATGGCAATAATAAGCTTCTGTTTGAGCACCTCTTGAGATGGATATCGGGGTAACACGAGTTGATTGAAACACGTGTGCGATGTCGGCAGCCTTTAGGTACAAACATATTGGTTATAACTATTATTTAGTAAAGTGTAGTATTTGTTAATACATATCGGTGTTGCCGTTAAGTGCAGTTATTTTAAAGTTCATGTCAATCATGCCATTGATGGGCACTCTATCGCTTCCCGTCACGAATCTCAAGAAATCCTTCTGCATTTCCCAACTCAACGACTTTATTATATCCCACAATTGTCTGTCATTTTTCATATTAATTTATATATACACCTGTACTTCAGTTAATCAAATAATGAACAAGAGTTTGACAGACCTTATAATGAGATCATTTTCATGAAAGCCATCATAAATGGTCGCTTTTCTTAGTTCTTCCATATCAATGGTAGGACAGCCGCAGACAAGCACTTCCACCTCTTCCGGTCGTAACATCTGTCTCAGTGTTTATAAATGATTTAGATAATCATCATATTATGATGTCATTAAGAGTAGTCATTAATTACAATTAGAGCATTAGAGGCACAAACGCTATGAAATCCCAAATAAAATGCTTTGAAAGGTTGGAATATAGCTTTATTGAGAATTAGATCCATATATAGCTCAACATATTCTGCATTTTACAAAAACAATTATATCAGTCATTAGTATCTTTGGTTAGAATAACTTAAAATTTTGAATACCAAATCTGTTTTCATTATTAACAACAATGTCGTGTCCATTAGGCTTAAGGACGTGAGTCTTTACTTCACCAAACTCTTCAACAGAAACCTTTAATTTATACAATAATAACAACAATATTATTAAATTATAATTATTAATAATAAGTTTAAATAGTAATTTACCTGAAAATTCATACAAAAATCTTCTTCAACATTGCCTTCATATGAGAGTAACTCTTTGAGACCGACGGCTACATCCTTTCGACATTAAAATTATAATTTTGATAATTTTATTGGTTTAAGGTATGAGGAGATATAGCATACGGGCATAACTTGAGTGAAGTCATCCATTGTTATGTTACACATTCCGACCGGATTTCGATCCACATCTTGTGGCACAACGGGTGGACTCAACAACTTTTTGAAGCAAAGGGTCGGAAAGTGAAGATCGAGTATTCTATCCATTCAATTAAATATAGCAAAACAATTGTTAATATAAATTAATTTTAATTAATTACTAATTAATAATTAGTGATGTAAAGTTTAATAAATACGATGAATTTAAGAAATATTATGCCTGAGAATCATGATAAAATTAAGAAATTATTGACTTATAGGTATATGACTTACATTGAGTTATAGACTGCGAGACCCATTAGCTGTAAGGAATATAAATGTGATTTATTGGCAAATAATAGATTAATTTGAAACATACAACTCCTATTAGGTTATATTCCCTAAGATTGCCCATTTGTGCCGTACTAAACCAATAACACCGAGATTTGCTGTGGTATACAAACATCCCTAATAACACATTTACAACATTTACAGTAATACGGTTTACTCTAATTGATTCATACCATAATCTTCATGGAATATTTGCTTGATTAATAATAAGAACCATTCTTTGGTCAGACCACCCATATCGAGGCCAGGTTCACCTAGGGTATTATTAATGCATTTTTAAATTTATATACTTACATAGTCGTAAAAATATAGTTGTATTTTTAAATTCTATAAAACAAGTTTAGATTCGCTTTGTTATACTTACCAATAAATGTCACTTTAAGTTTCTTCTTCAAATCATTTTGTTTTTTAGCGATCTATTCATTCAACACATAATTATAAACATTTATCTTAATTGTGTTTTGAAAATTGAAATAAAAATGAATGGAGTGTTACTTCGTTTAGGGAATCGGAAACTAAATTTGATCGATGGATGTTTAGATTCAAGAAGAATACATCAATATCTGCCATTTGCTGATGAATGGCGCGATTTAATAAACTTTGCTATAAAATTGATACAAACAATTTAGTCCTTTGAAATCATAATTTAAATAGATGACTAAATAATTCATTGCTTTTCTTATATAAATTATCAGTTATTTTACATTTTTTAATTTAACGATAAACCATAAATACTAACCCTTGCATTCAATATCATTTGCTGCTCTGAATCTCTTTGTAAAACTTTTGTTATAAAGAAATTTAAAGCAATTTTATTAAATTTAAATTATATCTAATAACATGAATGTCTCACTTGTTTTCTTTGCGACAATACTTAAGATGAAAGGATACTGACAGTAAGAGAATCTATGATTTGGTATTAAAACATAAGTTAATTACAATAATCTATAATTTAGTTCAATTTAGTTAACCGATTGGTTTTGGATGGGTTTTGCCATCGATAGTACTCAGACATAAGGTTGATGTGATCCAAAGCATAGTTATAAAATTCAATATAATTAATCACATTTGGGATCACTTTATTGTTAGCGGCGTCTAAACACGATGAAAGTGTTAATGAGATTAGCATAACATAAATCTCAATCATAAGACATACTGATAAGTGCGAGAACACGAGTGGCGCACGGAATCCAAAATCTACTTTTGCTAATTGACGGCAATTTGTGGCGATTATTGGGAGGAAATTCACGGATTGTTATGAATTGTAACAATCGTTTTACAAGCAATCGCAGCCTTTCTGCCTCTAAACTGTTTTTCAATTAAATTAAATTGAATTCAAATCAATACAACTCAATAATGTTTTCTTTTACTTTGAAAACCAATGAATCAATAGCTGATGGTCTCCGCTATTAAGGCTTATAATACGTTTCATCAAATGTGCGAAAACACTATACGACGACTGATTACTAAATATTGGATTCTTTATAAAAGTTTTAAAAGTTATGTTATTTGTTTGTTTAGATTGTTTTTATTGCATTTTGTTTTACCTGCAAAAGTATAAATATCGCACGAATTTCATCCTTTGCTTTTAATCTATAAAAACAGTAGATTTTGTTATTACAGTACTATTTGGCAGTAAAAACAAATCTACGGATCAATAAAACTTACTGATCAATGGATGTGAGAGAAGCAATCACTCCTTTCAATACAGTTTTGCCGATAAATGAGGGCTAAATTGTATTAGAAATTGACATGTAGTTTGTTATAAGTTTATATTTATATAAACACTAACTAGCTTATCAAGTTCATCATAAACTGCATATAAGAATTCACTTTTAAGTTCCGGGTCATTGAATTTGGCATTTTCTTGGTCGGGATTTTGCTTAAATAGTGCATTGATTTCCATAACTCAATAATGACTTTTACTTTGAAAACCAATGAATCAATAGCTGATGGTCTCCGCTATTAAGGCTTATAATACGTTTCATCAAATGTGCGAAAACACTATACGACGACTGATTACTAAATATCGGATTCTTTATAAAAGTTTTAAAAGTTATGTTATTTGTTTGGTTGATTTGATTGTTTTTATTGCATTTTGTTTTACCTGCAAAAGTATAAATATCGCACGAATTTCATCCTTTGCTTTTAATCTATAAAAACAGTAGATTTTGTTATTACAGTATTATTTGGCAGTAAAAACAAATCTACGGATCAATAAAACTTACTGATCAATGGATGTGAGAGAAGCAATCACTCCTTTCAATACAGTTTTACCGATAAATGAGGGCTAAATTGTATTAGAAATTGACATGTAGTTTGTTATAAGTTTATATTGTATATTTGTGATTGATCGAATAGTTCAAGTAGTATTTGACGTATATTCTTAAGTGAAAATTCAAGGCCCAGTAACTTAAACCGTAAAAGAACCAGCCCTAAAACGAATTTATCACGTAACTAAAGGTCATATGAACTAAATGTTTGTTCATAAAAGTCGTGTAATTCTGTATAATCTGCACTTTCAGTTGATTTGTTCAGTAAAGCCCTAAAATTGTAAATAATATAATTAGTAAAAAACCAAAATTGAAATTGAAAAATTAAATTTACTTAAATTCGTCCAAAGTTTTATCACGTTTGGGATAATTAAATGAATTGGAAATAAATTTATTATTATAGGAAAATTGTGAGTTTTCCAAAGTTGTATGTATTAAATGTGACGATTTTGCTGTGTTTGCGATCCCAAAACTATGACCGAAATTATTTTCAACTGCAAAGCCAGACGTCTCTCTCAGTGCAAGATTAGATCGGGACGTGTTTATTGGGGGTAATGTTAGATATAGATTGGGTGTGTCTTCGTCTGTGTGCGGACGGAATAGTAATCCAGTTATATAAGTGTGGATCACTCCTGGATTCAACAATTGTATTGTTTGTATTTCTTACTTAAATTCGCATTTCTTGTTATACTCACCCAAACCATCAGTAATGAGAGGTCCAAAACCGGTTACTCGTAATAATTGTCGCCCAGAATCCTTATAAAAACATAATATAATGTAACAATTATTTAATAAATTTTAACNTACTTAAATTCGCATTTCTTGTTATACTCACCCAAACCATCAGTAATGAGAGGTCCAAAACCGGTTACTCGTAATAATTGTCGCCCAGAATCCTTATAAAAACATAATATAATGTAACAATTATTTAATAAATTTTAACCATTTTATATTGTTAAAACTAAAATAACTAAAATTAAAACTTTAATACAAAATTTTTATTATTAGTTAAAAATATATTTAATGATTAATATCATACAATCGGTGGTAAACGAAGTAACTCTTGGTGGGAATCGCTTCTAATTCTTGAATCGGATCGTAAGGCGATATCCAATTCCACGTTTGGGTCGTAGAAATTGCCACAAAATGGACACATAGACCGGGATCTGGTTTGGGTGATAGTTATACGACATGAGGGACAGGTCAGGTGTACAGTAGAAGAAGTGCTTCCAATATAATCATTTTGCACATAATTTGAATCCCGTATTAAATCCATTTAATTTGAAGAATAAAGAGTTTGTACTAAAACTAAACTAAAATATATTCTGTTCAATGACAGAGTGCTTACGAATTACAGGTATAGTTGTAATTCATAGCAACCAATAAACAAATAACAAAACAAAACCTTTGTTTTGATTTTCTTATATGTAATGTACATTATATTATATGAATATATCTTTTTATACAATAATATAATGAATTAAATATTATTATTTTATGTATAAGTTATATAAAAATAAAATGTTTTTGGAAGGGGTGTCGGACAAAGAGAACTTTTTCGAACGAGGGGAGGGGAGGGGAGGGGAGGGGTAGAACTTTGAAGAACGTTCGCATTTAAACAATTTAAGGATTTTAAAGTTTGTATGATTCATATTATATATATTGTATTATCTGGATGACAATGGATAACAATATTAAACAAAATATTTATTAAATTGTCACAGATGCAGTATAATTAATATTGTTTAAATTTTTAATTTATAATTAATTATATACATATTAAGATGTATTTAAGTATAGATTATAAATCTAACATAAAACACAAATTTACAATTAGATGATTAATGCTTTTTTCATTAATATTTGATTAGTATCTTATGATTTTGAGAGCAAAATGATTAATTAAAGCATTTTATGAAAATATGAAAATGAATGCCTATTAATATTAAAGCTAAACACGTGATTATAAATATGACTTATAATTATAATTATTTCAGAACATTTGTGTTAATTGTTTATTTAACACAAGTTTATATTAAAGCTCAAAATGATAAATAAATATTTAAATTTAGGTACAGTTTACGCTTAAACTAAACATTAACTTAAATATTTAATGGAAAATTCCTAATTTAATTAAATTCTTGTTAAATCGTTGGATTAATTGTAGATTAGAGTGAATTTTAAAGCATTTATAGTGTAATTATAAATAATTAATAAATACCTGTTTGAACGTTCTGTACATAACTTGAATTTCCCTTTTTGTGAATTGAGTACATTTGCAGAGTTCTGTCAAACTCTCCTTCGGAGGGCCCGCTATTCTGAACGAACACTTTCGCGATTCACGCCTTTCTTCCATCAATTGTCGTATTTATTGTCAATAATACACACAATAACAGCAAAACAACACAATATTTATATTATCGATGGTTTTGTTTTCATCGAAATAACAAATTTTAAATTCCTTATTGAAGATGAAAATCAAGTGTAAGAGTTTGTGTCAACTCAGACATAGATTCAGCGAAAACCACATTTTTATATCGATCTAAATCTGTGAATATGCGCGCAATCTTTGTGTAACTCAATGTTTAGCACTAAAACAGTATACGCTTTGCTTCAGAATCTATCAGTATATAAACAATTGAATCAGAAATTCTTATTATAATTCAAAGCATCGCTACTCTTATAATAATAATTCTGTTAACGTATAAACATTTCTTACAAATTGTCAAAAATATGGCACCTATTTATATGTAGTGTACTTATAATAAATTATAAAATTTTAATCAACATTTAGAATAAAATATTTATTTGTTAGTACTTTATATCATTCTGTTATCATTCACCATTATTAAATTACTAATAACATTATTTACAAAATATTAATAAATATATTTTACCTTTAAAATTAAAGTTTTGCACAAACAGATAATATAAATTAGATTTTAATATTTTAGCAGATTTAAAACTAAATTATATGACAAATTTTATTAATATCACAGATTATTATTTCAAAGATTAAAATAAAAAATTATTTTAATAACTTTGCAATTTATTAATATATTAAAGTTACAATTATGGATAAGTAATTATTATATCATATTTGAATATTTTTTGTAAAAATTAATATAACCTTTTAACTTATTTAATATTTGTAATATTAATATAATAATATTAACACTATTTACTATTTTCTTCCATTTATTAATTTGAATTATAATATAACTTCTTTGAGAAAAATTAATGATTTTTGATTATTAATAAAATAATGATTCATAGAAAACCAAATGCATTATTAAATATAACTATTATCTGATAGCAAAACATTTTATTTTTATATAACTTATACATAAAATAATAATATTTAATTCATTATATTATTGTATAAAAAGATATATTCAT
>CAJPIZ010001250.1:0-17687 GCA_905368565.1 Medioppia subpectinata | reverse complement strand
CTAAAACCGGTGGCGAAGCTCTTCGAGCGTTTAGATCTCACATTAAAAGTCGTTTAGAGATGGCTTTAAATCACGCCGTACTCAAAGAGGAGGCCATTCGGGTTCAGACATCGATCGACACCATTATCGACATAATTTACAACAATCCTAACGTATTAGACGCCGGTTCCCGCGACTTCTCCTTCACTTTGGCCCGACTTTTCATCGCAACCACATTCTTGGAGTCCTCGTGTTTGGTCGGATCCACAGACTTGGATGAGATAACGGCTCTTAGGTATTGAATACTAGAATATATAGTAATTAAACATCTAATTAAACATTACTTTTATCTAACAGATGGTGTAAAAGCCAAGATTTGACACCTTTTCTCACAAACTATGGACTCAATTACTATAACAAGCAATCCATCGAAAGTGATTACAAACTGGTTATGGAATCGTATAATAAGTACTAATCCCCTAATGAGTGAGATCTATATCTACGCTCGACTCCCGCACTGATTGTTCAATTACCGTATTTTAATACATTTTACACCAAACAATCATTACCGACTCTAAAGCATGACTTTTGTTAGTGAATCATGTTTTAAACATTAATATTCAAATATATTGTAATATTTGATTCAATAGATGTGTCTTCTGATGAGAAAACTGTATATATTTTACATGTATTGAATCAATTCTTAAAGATTTTTATTTACAAACAAAAAGTGTACAAAATATTTGCTCATAACTTGTTATCCAATTTACAAACACTTTATTACAATCACTTCAGCTAACCATTGCTGACGATCCTGTAATATAAGAGTTATAAATGCATTCAATTCAAAGTTACCATATACTCAAAGTTACCATATACTACCATTTATACAGAATATTCTGGTGTATAAATAGAGATTAATTGAATTTCAATAAAATTATTATATTTTTACTGAATGTAAAACAAATATCTAAAGGAAAGTTAATAATGACATGATTTGGACACAGATGTCGATGAAATAGTTGTATTCAATTACAGAATCACCACTTCTTCGGCACATTATCTACAATAATGGGCCCAAAAGTATGCGTTCAAAGCGATGGTAACGGTGTTTATGAACAGAGACTCAATGTTTGTAAACAACAATAACAGTAAATTGTGTGAAGGCTTAACACAATCGCAGTCTAACTGTAATGCAAACCAATGCACACTTTAATCGCTGTTGAAATACAATTCATATAGAAATCCAGTGTTTATTGTAATCGCATTTAATTTACATTTTATGATGAATTAATCGGTGCTTCAAATTCATTGCACTTATAATGAGTGACACAAACTGTGAGTGAATTAGTAGTGAAATTACATTTGCTTTTAATTGTTATGAATATTAATTAATGAATGGTTTGATTGGGTTTTAAATGTCAAAAGTGTTGACAACTGTTTATGTCATTTAAAACCAATGTTTAGTTTAATATTAATATTAATTAAATTATAGTTATCTATTAATTATGTGTTATATTTTATAATGTGTCCCAATTTAACTAATTATTCGTACAATTTTAATTTATATAATTTATAATATTTTTATAATTAATTTTACAAATATTTATTAATTAAACTAATATTATGTTATTAAATGTGTTTGAATTAAATTAATTTTATATACATTAATGTAATTACAATAGGATTGGTGTGAATGGGGTGTAAATAGGGGGCAAATTGGGGGCAATTGGTTGCTAATAAAGGGGACAATGAATGGATATAATTGTTTAGCATTTATACTATAAATTTTATAGCATGAATGTTAATTTTTAAATCCATATTATAGTGACTACAATACAGTGTATTGAATGTAATGAATAGCTATTTATAATTATAAAATACAAATCACTTTGAAATGAGTGCCAAAAAGTGATGCATTCAATGAATGGTAAAGATTTAGTGATTTTGAAAAATACAATGAATTCTTGAATCGAGAAAATAACTTCTCTTTTAAAGAAAATAACAAAAACTAAATATAGACTCAAAAATAATTGTGAAATTTGTGTCATGTTTTTGAATGCATTTTAATTTTAGACACATTTTTGTGTAGTATTTGATGAATAAAAAAATTCAAAGCTTTTGAAAAACATTATTGTTTGGCATTCAGTGACAGAATCGCTAAGAATTGTATTTAGATTTTTGAGAATTTTTAGACGGTTTTATATTAACATTTGATATGTTTTTAATGGACTTATCTCTCGTGTTATCATTTATTACGTTAAGTTGTCATTAAATAAATTTACTTTAAGTAAATATAAGCGCTTTTCTTATCATAGATTTCAAACCAGAGATTCAGTTTTAATGAAAAATGCGATAAAAATACTATAAAGACTTTGATTGAAAGGCAAAGCCATTAAAATTTAGTGATTAAATAAAATAAATCAATAAAAAGTATGTTTAGACGTAAAATAGCTTCAATTCTTTGATGTTTGAATTTTTTGTTGAAATACATTTAAATTAAGATTTATTTAAAATTGATTTATTTTTCATCTCATTTACATTTTCTACGAAACGTTAAAGTGTTTTGGATTTCATTCAAATGAAATACCATTTTATTCTTGCTTTGCATTGAATCTCATCCTTAAGTGTAAAGAAATTTTATGATATTTTATTTGTTTTTTGCGAAATAACAAAATAACTCTTGATTTGCAATTAAAATATAATGAATTCTCTCTCAAATTAGTGTTCATTTTATGCAATAATAATAATAAAAAGTAATAAACAAAACAATAATATAGACGACAAGCGAATGGATCAGAAGATAATCTGTAATATTATAGTGAATGCACACGAATGCGAGGGCTCTATAGCCGAGGCGAAGGACTGTCTTCGGTCGGTGTCCCGAAAGCACGACTGGTTTGACAAAAAGCAACGCTTCTGTCCTCATCTCATATCAGTGGAAGACTCGGCACAAGTGAAGACACTCATCGACAGAGTGGCCGCCGAAGAGCAGCCCGTCCTCGAGTACGACCACAAACTGAGTTCCGTTAACACAGATATTTCCAACGATTTGCACCTAAGGGTGAAGGGAGTGCTCGGACTCTTCCGGCAGATCAAGAAAATGTTACATCTCTTGTATAATAACATCGAATTGATTATCAAAAATGAAAAACTGGTCGATATTTTGTAGACGAAAACAAATTGATTGAATTCTTTGCCCAAAATGTGTGTTTGTTTTGTGGCGAAGACTTACCTTATGTTTTCCAATGAGATCTTCCTTTTGGTTGCGTAACCTTTTTATAGAGATTTTGTTGTGTTAATGATTGTCTAGAAATCGCGAAATGATTTATATTTTTGACTTTTCGTGTAAATATCGTTCAATTTTTAGGCAATTCTAGAAAAATAGTAATTTTTACTTAATTTATATATTTGTTGTGTTTTTCGTAAATTTATTATTTATTTCTAATAATTAATAGAAAATTTACAAAATATTTTAATGAAAATTCATGAAATTAGACAAATATTTCATTATAAACGACACAATCAATTAGAATTTGATATAAAACTATTCATTGGATTAAAAATATATAAAAAAAAGTATATTTGATTTAATAAACCTGAAGTAAATTATTTTGTTAAACGTTATGAAAATAATTTGTTGAAAATTTGGATAATGTGTTACTTTTAATAACAAACAATAAATTCTTGATTAAATTAAATCTAAAGTATAAGAGAGAAATAGGTTTTAATTCTTACCAATATTTCCAATTCACTCAAAATGATACCTCATTTTTCATCCTCATTATCGGCTTCATTATTGTCAGCATTTGATTCTGACTTATCGTCACTTATTTTCTTGTCTTTCTTCTTCTCCTCCTCCCTGTCGTCTTCATTATCCCAATCGCCGGGACTTTCGGTCGTATTATTGTTGTGGAAAGAGTTGTAATTGCCTTCAAAATTATAGTCAACTCCACCGCCGGGAAGGGAAGGATTCCAATTGGCCGGCGGCCAGAGTCGGGACCACTGAGTAGGCGGTCTGTAATCGGGATGTGTCGGTCGTCCCGCTGTTTGAATACCGGTGCCTCTCATAGCGGGAGCGGTGGGGAAGTGAGCCGTTCCCACAATCGGTATGTAATCGTTGGGAATGGGAACGGGAGTGAGTGGTATGTAATTTCCATAACCATATGAGGGGTCGACATATACGGGACCGTTTAGGTGTCGGCCACCGCTGTACCCATTCTGGCCGTAATTGTTTGCCGAAAATCTTTGCGTATAATACGGAACGATGTAATAATTTTGGGGTACATTTCCATAAGTGTATACATTATAAAGTTGATTTTGGTTCAATGGCACTGATGGTGTGGGTGTTATGAATGCAAATGTTAGACACAACTGTGTAAAACACAACCAAATTTAGTGTTTTATTTGTCAAATAATGCATTAATTAGTGGCTCTTAATACAAATATACTTACGATTAACGCAAACATCTTTAGAGAAAATCTCAAAGCATTTATCGCTTGAAGAGAAACTTTTTTAGTGGAAAGTTATGCGAAACTAATCCAAAGAACATGAAATTAATAATGTATTTAAAGCTCATTTAATATATGCGTTCGAGTCATAGAAATATATTACTTATATTTGGTTTTGATTTATATTTTGGTATTAATTTTGATGTCATTTAAGCAAAAAATATGAAACAAGGTCTGAATCAAAGTTTTAACTACAAATCCAGTATAGTACGGGTATATACAGTAATTTATACTACTTATATTAATGTATTATATTACATAAAAGCTGTGTATTCGACGACAGTTAATTCGACGACTGAAAAATTATGTAGTATTCGCTGTACAAGTGATATGCAAAGTGATTTAGCGCTATACATAAATAATGTTTACAGTTTGAGACAAAGACAATGCACTCTAACTTTGCAGTGATTGTGATATACTGTACGTAATTTATAGTATAGGGCATTGCGTCGGCTAATAAACTGTCGTCGAATTTCCAGCTTTAATGTTATTTAATTTGTATAATTGAGCTAGACAAACATTTGAAAAATTATAAATATTCTGATTATTAATAATTAGTTTTTCATTAAAGTTTTCATTAACTAAATGTTTAGTAATGTTTGCTATAACAGTGTAGGGGATTATAAACCATTTTATATACTTGTGGGGAAATTGTAGTTTTAAAACTTTAAAATATTGTGTATGTCTTGAATCCAAAATGATGTGCAAAAAGTTATAAATCCATTCGTCGGACAATTAGTACTGTTTGAAGAAATGCCAACTTTTTCATAGCGTTTCACTGAATCCCAGTGTCGGCGCTATATATGCGTGAATCGCATGAAATACATCTAATTTGATAATAAATCACAAAATGTGTTTGAAATGCAAACGAAATTTAAATAATTAATTTAAATAAATGTCTCGTAAAATGTAAGAAACATTTCAAGGCTTAGCACTAAACCTAGAATTTTATGTTATATTTATAATTTGTTTAAGTATTTGTATTTGTTTAAAATGCTGTTTAACTAAATAAATATAAAAATGATCAAATAAATACAATTATTATATTTAATTTAATGCAACTTTCAGTTTAATAATGGATGGATTTAAAAATTCAAGAATTTAGCATTAAATGCTATTATTATTTATTTAATGCTATTATCTATTATTTATTTATAAATTTTATTATTAATGTTTCCCCGTTAAAAAATAATATAAAACTATTCACAAATCATTTAATTGGATAGTGTACTTAATTTACATAATTAATAATTTATTAATAATAAAACAAAAATAATAATTGATAATTATAATTCTTAAAATCTCAAAAATATTCTAGCTTAATATTTTATGATGTTATCAAAAATTCTAAGAAGTTTGAGTTAGTTACCAACTTGAATTGATTATAAAGTTATACATAAAGTAGTAAACATGTATACATTTATATCAAACAATACAATACAGACATTAAACAAGCATAGTTAGTAACAATTAATATGTATAAAAGTGTGAATAAAACATAATAACAGGATATTGGTTTATTTAAAATGTCATAATATTGACTACAAATTAATTAAAGTTAAATATATTTCAAAATAAGTTACTATTAAATTAATCATATTATGATGATTGAATTTTGTTTTGAATAATTTATATTCAATTTTAAGCATACTCTTATATTTTATTTATTTTTAAAATTCTCAACAAATTTATTTGACAATATAATACTAATATTATTATACTAATCCTTTAAAACCTATATTTTATGTGTAATTTAAACATTTGTTTTAATCGGTTTATTAACAATATTAAGGAGTAGTTGTTTTCCAAACTTATTTGATAAATGATTGATTTAACAAGATATTTATAAATCGATCATTATGATTCGTTTATATTGTAGATATATCATAGTAAGTGCATAATTCGTATGATGATAATGATTATTAAAATCTAATTTTTAACTTCAAGTCAATTACATATTTACAGCATTAATGACACACTTATATGTACTTTAAATAGCAGTTATGTTTCGCACATTTACTGTCAAATACAATAAAATTTCTGCAAAAAGTGATTATTAATAGGAAGTCAAGCGAAGTATTGATGGGAAATGAGTGCAAACCTATCGCTGATCCGACTTATCATTCCTCTTGTGTATAAGACTATGCTTTCAGTGAATAGGGATTAATGTAAATGTAATGCACTTTTCAAACCAAACCACTGTTTAAATGAAAGTTTTTGGTAGGAAATGGTCTCTGAAGTCATTGTTTGAAAAGTCAGACACTATTTGTCAAAACAGGGAATTAGAGGGGAATCTCAAACTTCCAGTTCCTTTATTTAGCATCACTTTTATGTTTCACTTTCGTTGAGACAAACATTTTGGTTATTTCATTAGTTTCTGCCAATCATTACACATCACATCAGTTTAAACGTTAATTTTTTTCAATTGAAAGTCAAATATTTTTTATTAATAATGTATTTTACAACAAGAATTAGCATTTTATGTGTGATAAGTGTGTTAACGATTGGTGTGATTGAGTGCCACCCGGGAGGCGCCCCCGAGACGGTGTGCAAAGGTCTTGTGCCCAACCATTTGGTGCCCTCACAGACCGCTGCCTCGCCTTACGTATTGGTTGGACAGCAGAACAGCGACTCAATTGAGCTTATCATTGAAAGTTCACAAAACACACCTTTCCGTGGGTTTGCAGTTCAGGCACATCTGACCAACGGATCCAATGGATTCAATGGCGCCGCTCTGGGAAAGTTTGTGCCTAAAGACAGTAATATACATACAATCAATTGCTTCGGACAACAAGACGTGAGTTTACACTAATGTTTTATTTTTGTTTGCGGTTAAAAATGCTTTTTCTTTTATTATTGATACCAAGAATACGATAACACATTCGGACAGAAGTGACAAACACCGAGTGTCTGTGGTTTGGGTCCCACCCGAAGACTTACCCAAAGGAACTCACATTCTGTTTGTGGGCACTATTGTGAAGGACAAGAAGACCTTTTGGACGAATCAGACCTCTCAACACATTATCATCAGTTCTCACGAAGCGATCAAAGGAGGAAACAATGTAGACTCGGATCACTCCGATCACCATAAGGTTTGTATTGATTAAAATATTGAATGTTTATATAATTGAAACAAATGGTCTGTTTATAGGTTCATAACAAAGATCACAAGACTAAAAGTGTTGTCAGCGGTTCTCTCGCCACGTCTTTGGATTGCATTTTTGTTGTTTTGCTCACTATTTTCTTCATTCACAGAATTTAAATGTATTTTTGTTTTAAATATATTCTTGTTTTAGCATTTATTTGTAAAAATTAACGTTTATTTTAATAGATTTTATTTTTCACTAATATTTTTCTACTGTTAAAAAGAAATTCAATTATAGATAAATTTTTATTGATATAAATTTTAACCCAATTTAAACCCAGTATTTGCTAATAAAGGATTAATATTTTAATAATTATTTGAAATTATTTAAAAGTTTTATTTAAGACTGTTTTCATGATATGGTTGTACTATATTTAAGGTGAAGGTCAGTATAATTGGTATACTTTTATGTCAAGTGACCAGAGAGTGGACATTAAGTGTCTACTGATAGCATCACTTGATTACTATCACTCACTCTCTTCTCCCTCACACACGACGTCTTGTTTTCATAAACTTTCAAAATTAAAACTAATTTCAAAACTCACTCTTCGTCCACAATTTGTAGCGAATGTTTGAAAAATACTTTTCATTGAAATAAAGTCTCGATCCCATAGACAATGAATTGTAAAGTATTTTTGATTCATATTTTAAGTGTTTTTCTAACAAATGTGTTCGCGGGTGACAATAACCGAGGTTACAGAGGTATAGTAGGTGTAATTAATATGACCATGATCATTTATTAATTTGTCGGCAATATGTATAGCACTGTATCCGTTATCACTGTTCACTTCGGTCACTGTTGACCACAACGAGTGCGAAGCCATAAGTGACAAAAATGAGACCACTTTTGGCACGTGTTATACGCGTGAAGAGTGTGTTCAACACAATGGCGTGCAAAGGGGTAACTGTGCCAATGGAGACGGCGTTTGTTGTGTCTGTGAGTATTAAATATAACATCAAATATTAAGTAAGTATTTCATTGATTTAACTTTTTTTGTCCAAAAGTCGAGAACAGTTGCGGAAAGACAGTAAACGCAAACGTTTCCTATTTTTTGAGTCCCGATTATCCAAACGCTTTTAACGAACCCTTCAGTTGTACTCTAAAAGTCCAAAAACTGCACTCAAATGTATTTTGTATTTTATTTTAAAGAAGTTATCAAATATTAAATGACAATTGTTTGTAATATAATGATAGGTGTGTCAATACAGAGTAGATTTTATCGAGTTTGAAATCGCAAATCCAATCGATTATAGGCAAGAGTTGCGAGAACTTAATTTCGGATCAATCAATAGTGAGTCCAACTGTAAGGAAGATCTGTTTGTAGTGACCCAATCCAACCGCAATCAACCCATACCTGTATTGTGCGGCACAAACACTGGACACCACTGTAAGCGATTCGTATTGAATATCATTTTAATAAATATTATTGCAAAAAATATTGACAATTTGTTTTTTGTATAACAACAGTGTATATTCCGGTCGACGAATCGGACAGTAATGTCATTGCATTCACTGTTTTGACAGGAATTCGACAAATGGATAGAAAGTGGAGAATAAAGATAACACAACTTCCCTGCGATTTGCCGCAGGAATTCTTGGGTATGTCTCTACTTTATTGTTGCCTCTATTTTATGGCCTTTTATCTGCAATTATCTAAAACCCAATGCCTGTGTCAGCCCCTCAGGGATGCCTTCAATATTATAACACGAATAGAGGACTCATAAAAACTTTCAATTTTGACGGAAAACGCTATTTGCAAAGTATATGATTGAATAGTCTATACATTTTCGATACCATTCGCATTGATAATTGTTTTCCACAAAATTAAGACATCGATTACTCGATATGTATTCGGAAACCGAAAAACATGTGTTATTACTCAAATTGCTTGCGTGGCCTTCACGTTTGGTATCGGTAATTGCCCTGTTTATTACGCCGGCTTCTGGTGTGTTTGTCATGCCTGAGCCGCAATCAGCTATCCTAGCGGTGTAATCAGGTCAGCCTAGCGCGTCCGTTGACCGAACCCATACTGGTTGGCGACCCTTCCCTTTCAATGTCGGCCCCCTTTTTCGACACATCCGAAGCACTGTTGCCATTGAGAGCGAGAGCCGCTTTCTATCCGCGCCGTACCTCTCGTCGAGACGGTGTCTGTCAGAGCGACCACTACTGGATCACATATCCCGGATCTAATCGGATTTGTTCGTACGATTTGGAACCACTCATCTCTCCTGTTATAAGTATTGAGTCAATTGTTATGATGTTTTTTAATTAATCGTTTAATTAATGTAAAAACTTATGGTTTAATAGTAGCGACAAATTCCCATCAAGTCATTCATTTCCATTCCTCCACATGGACTCAGTTCACCACATTCACAGACCTCAAGACAATGCCGCGCGGGTTTGCCATGGAGTTCGCGCACTCGCCCTGTACTCATCTAATCGTCTGAAAACATGATATTTAGTGTTTAACAATGTTTATTAACTTTAAATATCAGACGTTTTGATTTTGGGCACGTTTTTGGCAATTAAACAACTATCAGGTGATGGCAATCAATGACTAAATAATGTATTTTTTAAACCATAACATTTGTTCATTTAAATAAATATTAAAAACATACGTTTATATTTACTGAATTTGAGTGTCATTTCCTAATGAGTCTGTATTTTAATTAATTAGTTTATAATAGCGTTGAATGCGTGGAAAAAAGCAATAAGTTTATTAAAATTAAAACATTTGTTACAACAAACATGAATATCGGCGCAAATAAAACCAAATTATTTGTATTGAAAGTACTTTTACTAATCATATCATCGATCGAGTCGTCGAAAGTATCAGACGGGGAAAAACTTGTGACTCTAGTGACCAATAAAGGAAAGATCGAGTTAAAGCTGTTCTGTTCGAAGACGCCCAAGACGTGCGACAATTTTATCAAACGCGCTCAGAGTGGCAAATACGACAAAACCATCTTTCATAGAGTTACCGATAAGTATGCGATACAGGGCGGGGACCCCACCGGCACCGGAAGCGGCGGCACATCTAAACGGGGCAATAAATTTGCGGACGAAATCAAAGGCACGGGACTCGAACACAACTCAGAGGGTATCCTAAGTATGGCTAATGGGATTTAATTCTTCATCACATTAGCCCCGACTCCACGTCTCAATGGATTGAACACTGTTTTCGGTAAAGTGGCCGATGAAGTATCTATGAATGTTGTTAAAGCTATCGGTAAAGTGAAGGTCGGTCTAAAGGACAAACCTGTAGATAACGTCATTATTGAGAGAGCAATAGTCCACTAAATATAATAATATTTAGTGTAAATTTTTAAAATGTGTTTTATTTTGGACACGTTTTGACAATTAACCAAATATGATGTGATGGCAATCAATGATTAAATAAAAATAAATAATATTTTTAAACAAAGCATTTGTTCATTTAAATAAATATTAAAACATACGTTTATATTAACTGAATTTGAGTGTCATTTCGTAATGAGTCTGTATTTTAATTAATTAGTTTATAATAGCGTTGAATGCGTGGCAAAAAAGTAATAAATTTATTAAAGTTAAAACATTTGTTACAACAAACATGAATATCGACGGAAATAAAACCAAATTATTTGTATTTCAAGTAATTTTACTAATTATATCATCGATCGGGTCGTCGAAAGCATCGGATGGGGAAACACATGTAACTTTAGTGACCAGTAAAGGAGATATCAAGATCAAGCTCTTGAACTGCACACTGACGCCCAAAACGTGCGCAAATTTTGTCGGACTTTCTTGGGAGCGCAAATACGACGGCACTATCTTTCACAGAGTTATCGATAAGTTTATGATACAGGGCGGGGACCCCGAAGGCACCGGACGCGGCGGCGCATCCATATACGGCGAGAAGTTTGAGGACGAAATTCGTGTCGACGAAGGACTCAAACACGACTCCGCGGGTGTCCTAAGTATGGCTAACTCCGGAAAAGACACGAATGGGAGTCAATTCTTCATCACATTAGTCCCGACTCCACATCTCGATGGAAAGCACACTGTGTTCGGTAAAGTAGCCGATGAAGAATCTATGAAAGTTCTTAAAGCTATCGGTAAAGTGAAGGTCGGTCAAAATGACAAACCTGTAGATAAGGTCTTCATTAAGAGCGTAATAGTCCACTAAATATAATAATATTGTGTACATTTTAAGAAATATGTTTAATTTTGGACACGTTTTGACAATTAATCAAATATAATGTGATGACAATCAATGATTAAATAAAAATAAATAGTATTTTTAGACAAACATTTGTTTATTTAAATAAATATATTTGCTTCAACATTTTTAAATACATTTATATTAACTGAATTTGAGTGGCAATTCATAATGGGTTCGCATTTTAATTAATTAGTTTACAATAAGGTTGAATGCGTGGCAAAAAGTAATTCAGTATTAAAATTAAAACTATGCTTTCATCACAACAAACATGAATATCGACGGAAATAAATGCAAATTATTTGTATTAAAAGTACTTTTACTAATCATATCATCGATCGAGTGGTCGAAAGCATTACACGGAGAAACATATGTGACTTTAATAACCAATAAAGGAGAGATCACTTTAGAGCTGTTCTGGTCTGAGACGCCCAAAACGTGCGAAAATTTTGCCGGACTCGCTCGGAGTGGCCAATACGACAACACCATCTTTCACAGAGTTATCGATGGCTTTATGATACAGGGCGGGGACCCCGAAGGCACCGGAATGGGCGGCACATCCATATGGGGCACGAAGTTTGCCGACGAAATTGTCGACGAACTCAAACACTGTTCAAAGGGTGTCCTAAGTATGGCTAACTCTGGAAAAGACACGAATGGGAGTCAATTCTTCATCACATTAGCCCCGACTCCACATCTCGATGGAAAGCACACTGTTTTCGGTCAAGTGTGCGAAGGTATGGATGTTGTCGACGCTATCGGTAAAGCAAAGGTCGGTCAAAATGACAAACCTGTAGATGATGTGGTCATATTGAGCGCAAGAGTCCACTAAATACAATAATATTTAGTGTACATTTTAAACATATGTTTTATTTTGGACACGTTTTGGACAATTAATCAAATATGATGGCAATCAATGATTAAATAAAAATAAATAGTATATTTTAACAAAGCATTTGTTCATTAAAATAAATATATTTGATTCAAAAATTTTATAAACATTTATATTAACTGAATTTAGTGTCAATTCATAATGGGGTTGCATTTTAATTAACTGTGGAAAAGACACTAATGGGAGTCAATTGTTCACAACCTTAGCGGCGACTCCACATCTCTATGGAAAGCAAACTATTTTCGGTAAAGTAAAGGCAATTGAAAGTATGAAAGTTGTCAGAGATATGGGTAAAGTGCGGACCAAAAAAGATGACAAACCTGTCGAAGATGTTATCATTTTGAGCACAAAAGTCCATAAAAAATTATTGTCTAAACAGTCTTAAGTTTATTTAATATAATTGATAATTATAATTGAATAAATAATTGACATTATAATAAAACTATAATAACCATCTGTGATTCTCATATAATAATTATATAACAAATTGAATATATATTTAGAAATATGTTGACAACACTTAATGTTAACGAGTTTAAGGGAAAATTATGGAAGTGTTTGTTTGCAAATTAGAATAGTAATCTAAATCGGTTACCAAAGCGGTCACTTATGTCCTAACCTATGTTGCTACCTAAGTCTCTGACACGGGCTTTAGTACTGTTATTTAAGTCGGTAACCATGCATTTGAGTGTCCAAAGCCATATGAGGGTTAAGGGCTACAGTGACAGCAGTCCTCATTACGACCCGAGTCAACACCGGGACACTAGGCATAGAGTGGAGGAATACGTGGGCCCCAACTTCGGTAATTAAAAACCACAATTTTAACATAAGTTGTAATTACTATTTGTCTCAATACCAGAGGAAGAATTAGAGTCGTTTCCAATTGGTTTGTATTTCATAAAAATGTTCATTAAATTCAATAATTGCTTACATTCTAAGCGTCATTTNCACAATTTTAACATAAGTTGTAATTACTATTTGTCTCAATACCAGAGGAAGAATTAGAGTCGTTTCCAATTGGTTTGTATTTCATAAAAATGTTCATTAAATTCAATAATTGCTTACATTCTAAGCGTCATTTCCTAATGAAAAGAACCCATGAATTATGGTAAATATTTATTATCATATAATTTATAGATAATAGTTAGAATAATGACATTATTGAAAACAAACCAATCGATTGTCAGCCAATCTGTTCGCCATCGATGAGGAGGTACTGAAGGAGCGTTTGGCCAAAATGAGCGATACGTGTCGTAAGAAACTGAAACCAGAATTGGGTAAATGCGTGGAGAGAGCGGCCAATCGATACGATGTGGACGTCGGCAACGATAAGTTGGGTCCCAACGATTGCAAAGCGCTCTGGGATTTCATGTGTAAATCAATTGATAAACGCTTTGAATAATAAGTCGATTGATTACTATTACTAACAATGGATTCGCACTAAAAGGTTGTCTGATAGACGTTGTGGCCAAAGAGTGTGATGCGAGTGATCTGTCGGTCTTGCAGTTGGGATTCACTGCCATTCAGAAAGTAATCGAAACTAAAGACTGCAAGAACTCTGGGAGGGGAACCGTCGACTGTCGGGCGCCCAAAACATAGTCCCAATAATTAAGTGATTTAACATTGTTTAGTGTTTTAGCCATTTATTACATTAAAAATTAATACAAAAAATACTGTCTTCAACGCCTATATGTAGTAAAGTTTTAAATTCTTTAAATAAAAGTTTACATTGAAATTCAGTATAAAACTCGTTAAATGTGAAATTAATAAATAAATACACCATTTGTTGACACTTTAAGAGTTCGTAAAAATTTTTATGAAAAAAGGGACAAAAAAAAGTTAATACCATTTGTTATATTAACCATAAATTTAAAATTAAGTATTTAAAGAAAATGTGAGTTTTAAAAATGTTTACAAAAATAATTGACTTAAGAAATTATACTAAAGTTATCAAACACTCAAAGAACTGAAAAACAACTAATCAATTGAATAGTTTACTTAAAATTAGAACATAAAAAGCAATTATTAAATACCGGTCTATAGGATAGGGAGGAAAACAATGCGAGAGTAAACTAATATACAAAATGATGACATAAATCGTAGTGTGTGTCGACTACTGAGAGGTCTGTGAGTTGTCGAGCATAGTCTCGTCGACGTGCGAGTGTTCGCTAATGCTTTGCGACAACGTTTGCGACAGAGAGACGGATCCAAAGTCTTCAATGATGGACACCTGCGACGAGTTGTGACCAATCAGTTCGACCTGTTTCTCGACCTTAGACTTAATGGTTTGCATCCGATTGAGCGTCAGTTTGGTCTTCACTTTGCGTTTGTTGAGCACTCTCTCAATCTTCTTAATCAATAGTTTATACTCTTTTATGTCATGTGTTGTCATTTCCCGGAGACGAAGCACTGACAGCACACGTAAGTAATATTTGCTCCAAAGAATGTCGTCCACACCGTTGGCCACTATTCGGGTTATAATTCTGTTTAAAAAAAACAATTCGTTAATAAAATGCATAAAGTTTTCAGCCCGTGTTGATGATTGGCTAACCGGTGTCTAAACCGGTTTAAGAACACCGGCAGTAGCCTCTACTCAAGCTCATGTTTCAATTATTCTAATAGCTCTAATTGCATTAACTCACGGAGGTTGTAGACCACTTCCACGGTCTTGAGGAAGCACTCCTCGAACGCGTTCTCGCCCTTCAGGTTAGCCTTCATTCGGACGCCGGAATAGATGGGCAGAAATACGCCCAAAAATTGGCGCAACTCTTCGCTCGAGTCTCCACTTCCACGGTCTTGAGGAAGCACTCCTCGAACGCGTTCTCGCCCTTCAGGTTAGCCTTCATTCGGACGCCGGAATAGATGGGCAGAAATACGCCCAAAAATTGGCGCAACTCTTCGCTCGAGTCCGGATCGTACCAAAGAAGTATCATTTTGGACAACAGTTGCGGCGAATACATGCGTCCTATCGGGTCGTCGGGTAATAGAGAGTCGGTTAATATAAGGCAAATAAATGTGAGCCCAATTCAGAGCCAATAAATAATACCCAAAATAAATAGTTTCCCAATTCCTTGACTTGTAATCAATTTAATGGAATCCATCTCTGAATTCAAATGCTTTTCAAGCAATTCGGTGAACAGATTGATGAAAGTGTCCTCTTCGTCCACATCCTCCTGGTCTCCGGCCTCCGAATCACTGCACAGAACGTCGAGACCTGTTTCGTTGATAATAGTGCGGTCGTTGTCCTCGTCCTCATCCATAGACTCTGTGCCATCGTTTGTGGCACCACTTCGTCGTCGAGTGCTATTGTTGTGAATCCACTTCCACGGTCTTGAGGAAGCACTCCTCGAACGCGTTCTCGCCCTTCAGGTTAGCCTTCATTCGGACGCCGGAATAGATGGGCAGAAATACGCCCAAAAATTGGCGCAACTCTTCGCTCGAGTCGGGATCGTACCAAAGGAGTATCATTTTAGACAACAGTTGCGGCGAATACATGCGTCCTATCGGGTCGTCGGGTAATAGAGAGTCGGTTAATATAAGGCATATAAATGTGAGCCCAATTCAGAGCCAATAAATAATACCCAAAATAAATAGTTTCCCAATTCCTTGACTTGTAATCAATTTAATGGAATCCATCTCTGAATTCAAATGCTTTTCGAGCAATTCGGTGAACAGATTGATGAAAGTGTCCTCTTCGTCCACGTCCTCCTGGTCTCCGGCCTCTGAATCACTGCACAGAACGTCGAGACCTGTTTCGTTGATAATAGTGCGGTCGTTGTCCTCGTCCTCATCCATAGACTCTGTGCCATCGTTTGTGGCACCACTTCGTCGTCGAGTGCTATTGTTGTGAACGCTTTGGTTTTCCTTATCGTTGGAACCGTTCTCGTCGTCATCGATGATAATGTTTTTGCTTTTATTAAAACTTCTGTTTTTGGATTTGTAGTCAAAACTACTCAATCCGTGAACACATAATAAGTCAAATAAACATTTCAATGCCGTTTCTTGTGGTAAATCCGAGTCAAAATTGAGAATCTATTGGAGACACAAATTGTGGATAATTATTGTGATGAATAACTACTAGTTTTGGTTGAAAATACTTGAACAAAGAGCGCGAAGTGTTTTTTGGCCAACTCTTGCGATAATAGACACGAAAGACCCAAACAATTGACCGCACGTTCTCTCACTTTGATTTCAGGCACAAGAATACACGGAATCACCTAAAAGTTGAACCAATAATGCAATCAATAAAATGTAAAAACAAAAATAATTAAAAATATTTACAAATTTGTCAATAAGTGTTAGAATCATAGGATGCGGTGCTTTGAAGTCTCCAAACTCCAAACAACCGTTGAATATTTGAAGGCATCGTTCGAGTGCTATCGGATCGTCCTTTCAGTCAATAAACAAATTAATTAATCGCAAAAAATCAATTAAAAAATAATATCAAACAAACAGTTAATGTCTTTTGGGTTCGGTTTTCATTTTGAGACATTTGCGACGATTGTTGTGAATTGAAAGGCATTTGTGTGACATTAACTCGAAGTCGTTTCTCCATAATATCGTTCATTTTTCCCGTGTATTCGGCGATTAAGGCCCGAATGCTGTCGGCTTCCGATTGGCTGTCATTGCGTTCGGCGCTTTCCAAGTCATCCTTCAGTGACTCGACTCTAATGGAAAGCCTCGCGTAATCGATCTCTAATTGCTTCAACTCATCCGCACTCAACACTACCTCTTGAGTGGGCTGAGAGGGAGGGGGCGGCGCGTCGTCCTCACCAATTGACTGACAATTGATGGCATCAATCAGTTCAACAGTTTTCTCCAAATACACACTCAAATCGCTGTTTTTGGCAAATATTTTCATCAAATGCTGGACATAATTGTGGATACGATTGAAGAGCTCTTCGTTGGATAGGATATCAATCATACATTTGCGCAATATTTGTCTATAATATGGTACTTA